>JAODAL010010444.1:0-105125 GCA_025379985.1 Phyllomedusa bahiana | reverse complement strand
TCACCGGGCCAGGGGGAAAGGAAAAAGGGAAAACTCACCGAATACTGACCGACTGGGGTGTCGCCCTGACGACCGGAGAGCGCTGCCCCCCCCGAAGAAGTACGGCCAGGTTCCCAAAGAGGGTGCGGGAACCCCCGGGGGAAACGTTTGGGGGTCCCCCCGTCAGGGGGATCCCCTCGACCCCCAAGGGGCGAGCCCAAGCCAAGGCTTCTCAGAAAAGGCTGATTAGAAGGCCCCCCCTTGGCTCCTCGTAGGGGTTGGTGCCCCCTCATTTTGAGGTGGATGGGGCATGGGTGATTACCCTCGGCACTCTTGGGGTCTCCACGTAGCGTGAGGGGGGTGGGCAGATCGAGACGGGCCCGAACCGAAGCAGGTAGAGCAATGGATGCTGGACAACGGATGCAGGGGAGAGGCGGAGCCGATGGGAGGAAACATCGCCAGGTTTTCTGCACTGGCCCAAGCGGCATGCGTTGACTCTGCGGGCGACCCGCTTAGGATGTCCCGGAGAAGCAAGGTACCCCCGGGGGAATCCTGGCCGTCTGTACTGTAACGGAGGGGGTGGATCCGCTGGGCCCAAGCAAGATGAAGAAAGCCACGCCGGGGAAAAGGAGTCTAAATAGCCCCCCGGTTTAACCAGAGCCCCCCCCAAAACGGGCTGGACTTGTGCGGCGTGGGCTACCGGCGTTAAACCCCCGACTGACTTGCTTGCGATGGCGGCCGGGGTAAGCGTGGAAGAAAAATCCGGGGGTGTGGGGACACAAAGGGCAGGGGGAGGCAGCAAGGTTGTTCAGAGAGGGCAACGTCAGGGGAGGCGGCAAAAGGCAAGGTCAGGAAACGAAGCAAGGGGACTGGAACGGGGGGGTAACAATGGAACTCCCAAAACTCTTAACCCCCCAAAAACAACCAACAACGGCAGGGAATACGGGGGGCGGATACCTTTAAATAGGACCCCGCCCGACAATAACCCAAATTAGGGCCCGGGCCCTTTTTAATTTTTAGGAAGCCCGCGCCCCTTTAAAGCGGGGGCCACCGCCATGGGGGACAGGCGGGCGGGGGTTTCCCCCGGAGCGTGGCCGGTAAAGGGGGGGGGCCCCCGGGCGCAAAAGGGTGGCCCCGGGGGCCGCCGCAGCCCCCGCCCCAGCCCCCCTGTAGGGGGGAGATGTCGCGGGGGGCAGGGGAGCTGCGACCCCCGGCAGTGTCTTATTTGTTTACAATAAGACAGAGATTTGCCTTAACTCCCTTTTTTAGCATCACATATTAAAAAAATGCATCAGTTTGAAACATCCTTTTACCTTCCAACCCCGGGACCTTTACAGCACTTTCTTTTGCTTTTGATGTGAAAAAGGGGTTTTAAAATCAAAAACAATTTAAAAACCCCATCTGGCCTTGCCTTTCAGTGCAGGAGCAAGTAACATAAAATGATATGCACAGTTGTTTTGAACACTCATGTAGCCCCTATGTGCTTTTGTCATGTTACTTAATATAAGAAAGCATCGTCCCATAGGGACACAAAAATGCTTTTCACGTTTTATGTTTGGAAAGCTGTGTACTGCTGATGGTGTTTTATGGGGGGCATTTAGGGGTGGCTTTTTGGGGGGGATGAGAAGGCATTTATGGGAGATTGTATGAGAATTTATGATAAGCACTAATGGTGGCCATTATGGTGGGGGACTGTATGCTGGGACTGTTAAATGGGGCTTTTATGGTTAGCACTGTTACTGTGGGCACTGAAGAGCTGGCACCGTTATGCTGGGCACTGTAGGGCTGTATTGATGGCACTGTTAATGAGGGCACTGTATGGCTGAGATTGTTATAGTTGGCACTGTAGGGCTCGAACTATTATGGTGGACCCCAAGTGGGGATCGACCTATAGTGCTGTATATCCCAATTTTAAAGAAATTTTAAAAATTTGGGGGCCAATCCATAAAAACAGTTTTTTTTTTTTGCCCCTTCCCCTAAGTGGAGAAATTTATTTCTGACACAATCATGACAAAATCCAAAAAATTTTTACCATAGAAATAGGTTAAAAGACTTAAAAGGGAGGAGAGGGAGTTGGAGAGGAGAAAATACATGTGTGTTTTTTTCCTCCCAGTTAAAATTGTGGAACACCCAAACTTTGAAAACCCCAAAAATCCTACAATGAAAATAAAAAACCCCCTAAATCCCCTCTTTCTGAGGCGGAGCAGGGGACCTCACATTCTGATCCCCTTTTCAGCCCCCTAAAAAAAAGGCCCTTGGACCAAAAAACTTTGTGCCCCCTGATGTGTACTTTTTACCTTTAAAAATTGCACTGCCCCCCACCCTCCAAGGAGGTCACCCACACCCCAAAAATTTAAAAATTTTTTTATTTTAAATGATTTAAGCTATAAACCACAATACTGAGTATTTTCCCTTTTTAAACATTGATAAAAGACTTTATCCAAACCCAGAGCACATGAAACGTGGTAAATGAAAAAATCCTTCAGAGGGCATTTTGCCCGCGTAACATGTCCCCAGCCAGTTGAAACACATAGTATCCCTTTTGGAAGAGGGGGAAGTTTTTTAAAGATTTGGTGCTACAGGCATGCTTCAAATGTTTGGTCCCAAAAGGTTTGACACAAGAAGGAAAAAAAGGGAAGCCTTTGGCTTTATTTTCATCACGCGGTATTTTAAGGTCAAAAATCAGGTGTTGATAACAGTTGAGAGCAGCCCGACCTGCCCTTTTTTCATCCTGGAACAGTCAACTGTGAGGGTTCCCAGCTTAAAAAAATGGGCAATTTGTAAAAAGGGGAAAGGGGGGGGTTGTCATTGCCAATGAGACTCAGGGAAGAGCTTGTTTTCTTTCCCAAGGCAGGTAAGGTGATGCTGCCATAAAATTTTTTTTTGGGCCCACTTTTAAAATTTATTTTCATCATAACATTTGGGGCCCAATACTAAACGTATCCTTTGGTCAGATTTTGAAATGCCTGCCCTTTTGAATTTTGGGGTGAAAAAACCCCCAGTTGGGGCGGTAAACCCCTTGTTTTTTAACAATTTAGTTCAATACTTTACAAGCTTATCTCAGCAATTGTTTTTGGGTATACTGATAAAACAACACAAGGGGGCCAATAAATGTGTAGGGAAATAATGCATCGGGAATGTATTATGTGAACAATAAACATTTTCATCTAATATGTTACCTATCTGTACTATTTATATACATCTATATTATATTTATACTGATTGCTAGTATTCAGATGTTAAGAAATAGTGTTCTATGTGCATAAGCCTAAGACACGATGCTTATTATATTGCAGCACGCTGATGTAACCTGGCCTTTGTTTGTCCTTATTTTAACATGACAACCTGACATGGAACCATCTGATTTCCCTCTTTCTAGAATACTATGGGTATACAATGGGGGAAAAAAGTATTTAGTCAGCCACCAATTGTGCAAGTTCTCCACTTAAAAAGATGAGAGAGGCCTGTAATTGACATAATAGGTAGACCTCAACTATGAGAGACAAAATGAGAAAACAAATCTTGAAAATCACTTCGTCCGATTTGGGAAGAATTTATTTGCAAATTATGGTGGAAAATAAGTATTTGGTCACCTACAAACAAGCAAGATTTCTGGCTCTCACAGACCTGTAACTTCTTCCTTAAGAGGCTCCTCTGTCCTCCACTCATTACCTGTAGTAATGGCACCTGTTTGAACTTGTTATCAGTATAAAAGACACCTGTCCACAACCTCAAACAGTCACACTCCAAACTCCACTATGGTGAAGACCAAAATGCCGTCGAAGGACACCAGAAACAAAAATTGTAGCCCCGCACCAAGCTGGGAAGACTGAATCTGCAATAGACAAGCAGCTTGGTGTAAAGAAATCAACTGTGGGAGCAATAATTAGAAAATGGAAGACATACAAGACCACTGATAATCTCCCTTGATCTGGGGCTCCACACAAGATCTCACCCCGTGGGGTCAAAATGATCACAAGAACAGTGAGCAAAAATCCCAGAACCACACGGGGGGACCTAGTGAATGACCTGCAGAGAGCTGGGACCAACATAACAAAGGCTATCCTCAGTAACACACTACACCGCCAGGGACTCAGATCCTGCAGTACCAGATGTGTCCCCCTGCTTAATCCAGTACATGTCCAGGCCTGTCTGAAGTTTGCTAGAGAGCATTTGGATGATCCAGAAGAGTATTGGGAGAATGTCATATGCATACATGCCAACTCGCCCGTTTTGGGCGGGGGGGTCCCGCTATTTGGGGTCCCCCCCGCCCTTCCGGGGGAGTTGGCATTCCTCCCGCCGCCAGCAGGTGGCGGGGGCTCTTTAAATGGCCGCGGCGACAGAGTAGCGCTAGTGCGCTACTCTGGCGCCGCGGGCCGTTCCCACAGGCGGGTGAAGCGGCCCTGTGCAGGGAGGAGGCAGGAGGGATCGCTCCCTCCTCCCTCCTCTCCCTGTATGTCCGGCGCCGGTGTGTGCTCCGCACATACAGGTCACCGCTGAGGAGATCGTCCGGAGCTGGATTTTATTATTTTATTTTTATTAGCTATATGGGGGGCTCTGCCTGGCAACAATGGGGGCACTACCTGGCAACAGAGGGGGCACTACCTGGCAACAGAGGGGGCATCTACCTGGCAACAGAGGGGGCACTACCTGGCAACAGAGGGGGCACTACCTGGCAACAGAGGGGGCATCCACATGGCCACAGAGGGGGCATCTACCTGGCAACAGAGGGGGCACTACCTGGCAACAGAGGGGGGATCTACCTGGCAACAGAGGGGGCACTACCTGGCAACAGAGGGGGCATCTACCTGGCAACAATGGGGGCATATACCTGGCAACAGAGGGGGCATCTACCTGGCAACAATGGGGGCACTACCTGGCAAACAATGGGGGCACTACCTGGCAAACAATGGGGGGCACTACCTGGCAAACAATGGGGGGCACCTACCTGGTAACAATGGGGGCACTACCTGGCTACAGAGGGGGCATCTACTTGGCTACAAGGGGGCATCTACCTGCCTGTAAGGGGCACTACCTGCTTATGGGGGGTTACTACCTGGCTATAAGGGCATCTACCTGGCTTTCTTCCAAAGCCGTTATGCAGTTAGGTGGAGTGGGTGTGGCTTTTTGAAGGGGCATGGCATACCGACGAGATGGGCGTGTCCATGCAAATTTTTGCCGCGGCGCGCTACGCGCGCCACCCACTGCTATCTCCTGCTTTTTCATTTTCAAAAGTTGGCAACTATGGTCATATGGTCAGATGAAACCAAAGTAAAACTGTTTTGTAGAAACACAACTCGTTGTTTTGGAGGAGAGAGAATGCTGAGTTGCATCCAAAGAACACCATACCTACTGTGAAGCATGGTGCAAAATCATGCTTTGAAGCTGTTTCTCTGCAAAGGGACCAGGACGACTGATCCTTGTACATGAGAGAATGAATGGGGCCATGTATCTTGAGATTTTGAGTGCAAACCTCCTTCCAACAGTAAGGGCATTGAAGATGAAACGTGGCTGGGTCTTTCTGCATGACAATGATCCCAAGCGCACCGCCAGGGCAATGAAGGAGTGGCTTCGTAAGAAGCATTTCAAGGTTTTGGAGTGGCCTAGCCAGTCTCCAGATATCAACCCTACAGAAAACCTTTGGAGGGAGTTGAAAGTTCGGGTTGCCCAGCGACAGCCCCAAAACATCACTACTCTAGAGGAGATCTGCATTGAGGAATGGGCCAACATACCAGCAACAGTGTGTGCCAATCTTGTGAAGACTTACAGAAAACGTTTGACCTCTGTCATTGCCAACAAAGGATATATAACAAAGTCTTCAGATGAACTTTTGTTATTGACCAAATACTTATTTTCCACCACAAATTTGCAAATAAATTCTTTCCAAATCAGACAATGTGATTTCCTGGATTTGTTTTCTCATTTTGTCTCTCATAGTTGAGGTCTACCTATGATGTCAGTTACAGGCCTCTCTCATCTTTTTAAGTGGGAGAACTTGCAGAATTGGTGGCTGACTAAATACTTTTTTTTCCCCCACTGTTGGCATGTATAATTTTATTTGTATCAAAGTCAAATTAGACCTAAATCCAAGCTCTTCGATTTGGGTTAGCTTGAATTTAGGCAAAAATCGTCAAAACATTGTCCTTACCCACAAGCATAACCCTAAGCCTGAGCTTGAGTTCAAGTCAGAGTTTTCAGGCCTTTTTAGGGTTAAATTCCATCTCCAGCGGTGCCAATGCTCCAATGTCACTTATTGGTTACATATCACATTAGGCCAGAAGTGACATCAGAGCTGAACTGACATCAGAACAATGCCATCGCTGGACCCAGAAGCACTGTGGATAGGTGACTTAACCCTAATTTGGATTAGGATTTTAGTTATAGTAAACGTTAGGGCCAGAGAAAGAGTAAAAAAAATTTGGGTTCAGTCGAACCAGTGTCTAAGCGAAGAGGGACAGATTTGCACCACACTACAACAGATTATGCCTTTTATGCAATAATATGAAATAAACAGAAAACGTTTTACTCATGATGCTGCATGAAAGTCATGATCATCCTCTGAGATTGTATGATAAAATAACCTTAGTCATCTTGATTATGCAGTATGAATGATATGCTTGCAAAATTACTATCGCTCAACAACCTTGTATTTAGGAATTCCATAACGGCGTAGGACTGGTTTCCCACAGTATATAAAAGAGAAAAGTATGTTGAATATCCAACTACACAGAACGGTTGTACACCTACTTTTAATGTCATTTTAATATTTGGTACCATTGCACACACTGGACAAATTTTCAGTAATGTGTAACAGAGAATCAGTTCATAAGTTAAATTAACCACAGTGGCAAAAGATTAGCTTAAGTGTTCTCGTCTGTTGGACTTTTGTTTCAGAACTTCTTTTTTGTGTTACTAGTCTCACAAAGGGATTCAGTTGCCATCCCTACCCTGATAATAAAGGCTACTTAGATTTGATGGCAGCTTGAAGCTGCTTAACCACAATGTAAAGTCTTCATGCTTCTGCTAGCCACTTAAATTATGACAGCCGGTCATACTAATATAGCTCATTGTTTTTTTTCCTCCCCACTTTCCCAAAGCCATAACTTTTTTATTTTTCCGTCTACATGGACACATGAGGGCTAGAGATGGGTGAATTTCTCAAAAATTTGGTTCGCCAGATTCACCGAATTTTCCACAAAAAAATTTTTGGACCTGAATTTATTTGTGACGAATCGTGTTACAAAACTGCTATTTCCTGGCTGTAGGGTGTTGTAGAACATTGTGTCATGCTCAAATATGCATAGGGAGCGTGATTTGGTCTTGATACAATCATGTGTTTTAGTATGACACGCAGATGATAAGCACTGCTTTTAGAATCGCTTCACACTTCACTTCTCTGGGCTGTTACAGGGGCAAAACTGACCAAATAACTGAAGTGGGAACACAGCCTGAGAAAGTAATGTCACGCACTGGAAAGAACTGAGCTGAGGGCAAAGATCCTACTATAGCGTCAAAGAGCTCACTCCTTTTATATCAACATCAGATGATTCCACAGATTATGACAGAACCTGTTCTGTTAAATGCTGATGCATGTAGAGCCCCCCTGAAAGAGTGGAAAGAGTGTCGGCAGTAATTTTGCATTGACGTCACTGATCATTTTGCCCTTCCTTTGATCCGTCAGTGTCCGCTTTCAATCAGTCAATAATCCATCAGTATTGCTAAAGCCAAAAACAAACAGGAGTTGATTCAAAACAGAGATGATTAGTTTGACTACCAAATCAATCCTGATGCAAACAATGGACCATGTCATACTGGCCTTACGGCTGCAATCAGTTGTTTTTCCTTTTCATTCCTTTTGACAGATTAAAAGAATGGGAAAACCAAACATAGTTGCAATGTCATAGAGTGGTGGAGGGTGGAAACAGCATTAGGAAACCACAGGGTGTTCGAGTGAGACAGTGGTCAGTTGGCAGCAGCATGTGTAGGCCACAGAGTGGCACAATTACACAGTGTGGAGGTGGCAGCAACATCAGTAGGCCACAGAGTGGCAAATGACAGGTTGAGGAGGTGGGCATCGCAACACAATACAAGTAGGTGGCCCACAGAGGTGGCACAATGACACATTTGGAGGTGGCGGCATAGCTAACAGCAGCAATGCAGCAGTGAGCAGAATGAGGTCGGAGAGTGGCACAATGACAAATTCTGGAGGTGGCAGCAACATGAGTAGGCCACAAAGCGGCACAATGACACAGTGGGGAGGTGGTGGCAGCAGCATGAGGTCGGAGAGTGGCACAATGACAAATTCTGGAGGTGGCAGCAACATGAGTAGGCCACAGAGTGGCACAATGACATAGTGTGGAGGTGGCGGCAGCATCAGAAGTCTACATAATGACTTAGTGAAGAGTGGGGAGGTGAGTGGCAATACCAGTCCCTGGTAAAGATGGTGGGTGGTAGATGGAGCAGCTGGCAGCAGATGTGTGGCATCAGGCGGGTGGCAGCATCAGAATAATAGCTGAGGCAGGTATCTAAAAGAATCCAGACTCATTTCTCTAAGTTTTGGTGAGGCGTCATGGCTGATCTAATCTGATGCATAAGGCATTGGGGTGTGGAAATCGTGGCTGATCCACGCCTGATTCATCTTGACAAAGGTAAGTCTCTCCACATTTCAGGTGGACAAGCGAGTTCTCCTTGGGGTAACTATGGCCCCTGCCGCAATGAACACCCGCTCTGGTGCCACACTACTGGCCGGGCAGGACAGCTTCTCCAGTGGAAACTCTGCAAGTTGCGGCCACACATCCAGTTTGGCTGCCCAGTAGTCCAGCGGATCTTCTATGTGGTGTGGAAGAGTGCTGTCCAAGTAGGCCACCACCTGCTGGTTCAGGGTCTGCTCCAGGTCCTGCTGCTGCTGGTGAGTACCCTCCTCACTAGGCGGGCGAAGGAAGCTGCTCATCAACGACTCCAGACTTAGGCTGCTGCTGATGGAGCTGGTACTGCTCCTACCCCCCACCTCCCCACAGCAGCCATGGCAGTGGTACATGAGCGATGAGGAACCCCCCCGGTCAGACCGGTCAGAGGATGGATGATGGCGCAGATAGGCAGCGGCCAACTGACTACATAGGATTTCTCTATAGTACTTGAGTTTGTCCTCCCTCTCGGCAAGTGAAAAAAAGGCTCCCATTTTGGACTGGTAGCGAGGGTCCAAGAGGGTGGAGAGCCAGAAGTCATCCCTCTGCTGGATGGTGACAATTCGGCTGTCACTAGCCAGGCAAATCAGCATGCAGTTGGCCGTCTGCGCAAGTGACTCTGAGGGACTCCCTGCTTCCATCTCCACTGTATACTGCCATGGCATGTCTGGGTCATCTGCTTCGTCTTCCTCATCTCCCTCTACCTCCTCCGGCTGCTCCTGCTCTTCCTCTTCTGTCAGCTGAGAAGAAAAACCACTCATTTCGCCAGACACTGCTTGTGCTCCAATGTCCAACGGACTCATGTAGCCCTGACCAGACAGATTTTGCAGCATCTGTTCCAGGACATGAAGCAGTGGAATGACGTTATTCATCCCGTAGTATTGGTGATTGACAAATAACATGGCCTCCTCAAAGGGCCTGAGCAAATGGCAGGTGTCACACATGAGCTGCCACTGGCTGACATTAAGGGGAGTACTCCTGTCTGCTTGGATCATCAAGAAATCAATAATGGCCTTTCTCTGTTCATACAGTCGGTCCAACAAATGGAGGCTGGAATTCCACTGGGCAGAAACATCCTCTATCCGCTTATGTTGGGTGAGGCCGTTCTGCCGCTGCAGCCCAAGGAGGGTGTGCTTGGCATTGTAAAAGGTAATGCTGATGAAGTGCAATTTTTGGGGACAGTTTCCAGTAAACCAGGTGTAGAACTGCGTGACACCGCTGTGCCCTGCACATGTGGTATGATGGAGCATCACTTAGACTTGTGAAGGCTGAGGTGGTGGTGGAGGAGAAGGCGGACATTGGCGCAGGATCAGCAGTTTGACAACGTGGATGAGAAAGCGAATGTCTCCAGTCCAAGTTGCTGGTGTGGCTGGGCAGGAAGCACATTCACCCAGTGGGCCGTAAAGGTCATGTACTCTCCCTGACCGTAGTTACAGCTCCACGCATCTGTGCTGCTGTGTACCTTGAAAGACACTGATAGGCTCAAGGACTGGCCCACCTTCTGTTCTACATATTTGTGCAGGGCTGGTACTGCCTTTTTCGAAAATAAATAATGGCTTGGGACTCTCCACTTCGGCTAGGCACAAGCCATTAGTTCTCTAGACGGTGCAGAGTCCACCAACTTGGACAGGAGCACGGTCAACTTCTGCGCCTTAGGATGGTTGGACGCATACTGCTGTCTCTTGGCAATCGCCTCAGTGAACGACTGCTTGCGTAATGAATGGCGAGGAGCAGGAGCATCTGGACCGCTAGATGATAGGAAAAACAAACAGCTCCCTTCGGCGGAGGTGGTTGAGCCTTGACTGGCTGAAATGGGAGGCGTTCCACTGGGTGCAGCTGCTGTTGCTGCGGCAGGATGGACCACCACATCTGAGCCACGTTTCTCCCAGGCCACTGGATGGTGACACTGAATGTGTTGACGCAGGCCGTGGTGCCAACATTAGCTCCCTGGCCACGCTTCACTTTATGCCCACTTTCTACATATACCCATGTTCGGCTCCTCCGGTGTCTTGGCAAGAAACTGCCACACCGCCGAGTAGGTGATTTTACCGCCAAGACACCGCAATGACTGACTACTACCGCTGCTGCCTCAGTGAGCTCCTGTGCCGCTACTTTCTTGGATCTGCGAAGTGGGTGGTCTACCCCGTGGCCGTTTGGCTCCCGACCTCGCACTGCTGCCACCCTGCTGACTCATGGCCACACTACCGACTTGCTGGCTGCACCGCTGCCTGACACACAACCTGACGCCCTCTTCTTCCGATGATGAAGCCCTTGCTTCACCAGCCTCCCAAGTGCGATTGGCTACATCGTCATCGATTAGTGTTTGCCTGTCACTGCTGTCCTCCTCAATGGACTCGGTATGCAGAGCCTGACCTCTCACAACATAACCTCCCATGCCACTCTCTACATCACTACTTGCCCGCCTATTGCAAGAAACAGCGGATGTCTGCCCCATCTCTTCGCTGCCAAGTAGCTGCTGACTGTCCTCAAATAGTTCGTCCTCGCTGTATAGTGGTGCAGAACCCAGACCACATAGTAGTTCTCTGGCTGAGGGAACTGAACGGGACAGAGGCGGGTTGAGGACAGGTGAGGGCCCCTGACCTGCTCCCAGGCCATGCCAACTAAAGGTTGTGTCTGACGAACCCACAGACTCTTGGCTGGGGTTGTCAGATGTCATCTGGGAGGAAGTGGATGACCTAGTCAATCATTCAAGAACCGTTAACTTGGTGGTCAACACAGGGCCGCTAGATGACAACGGTAGCTCTGGACTCACCGAGTCACCCCTGCTGCAACGTCCCTTTAATGTGCTGTGACCTGTGCCTGCTCCAGGAACATTTGTGCCACTGCCACTCACATGTGAAGGGCCTGCCACCTCTCTGTCTGACATACTGTTTGATCAAAAATTTACAATACAACAGACTCTGTTTAATGAAGATGTCTGTATATGATAAATACACACCCTGTATTTGACTCAAATTACCCTACAAACAAGAGGATAAATTGACTCTTGGGTATAAAATACCCTACAGAATGAATGAGATAGATTTCATGTGTGGGGGCAGAAATAGACACACAATGTATTTGACTCAAATTCCCACACAAACAATAGGAGAAATTAACCCTTGGTATAAAATAGAATAGCCTACAGTGTGAACCAGATGGAATTCAGGCGTGTATGGGGCAGAAATACACACATCCTGGATTTTGTGAAGAATACCCCACAAACTAAAACAAACAAAATAAAAAACGTTGGTTCAGGAACAGGTGTGTATATAACACACACTTGTGAAGGTCTTTCACCCCAGTAGCTCAAAAAATGGATTTATTTTGCACACAGTGCAATATAGTGCTGCAGCAGATAGGTACTTGTGACAGGAGACACACTGACAAGTGGCAGAATTTAAGATTCCGTATTTATAGGGCTGTGACGTCACAGAAGCTCGCTGGCTGCTGATTGGCTTCATGTCTGCACATGACATTGAGGATGTTCCTTTCGTCCTCCCATAGTTCTTTGCCCCATGTCACACCATGTGCTCGGGGCCATTTTAGAAAAAAAGACGATTCGTTCCCGCGAATCACCATAAACTTTGCCTTCATGCAGAATCAAATTTTTCCTGAAATTCTAAACGAATTCCATTTCGTTAGAATCGATTCGCCCATCTCTAATGAGGGCTTTTGTTTTGCAGGACAATATGTACTTTTTGAAGGTGTCATTGACCTACCAACGAATTTACTGGGAAACCAAAAAATTTGAAATATGAATAAAAGCTTACATTTGTCATGTTTTCAGGAGTTTTATTTTGATGGCACTCAATCTTCAGTATACATGATGTATTATCTGTATTTTGCAGATTGATATGATTTTGGCAATGCCAAATATGTAGGGTTTCACTGCCGTTAAAAAATACAAACATTCTCTATTTCTTAAATTTGTGCTGCAATGCCATTTTCTGGAACCACTTACTTTATTTTGTTTCCACTTATGGACCTGAGTGATGGTGCATTTTTTGACCTGAATTAGTTGAACTGTACTTTTTATTAGTACCATATTGGGATACATGCAACTTTCTCATCACTTTTTATTCCAATTTTTAGTTGATGTCAAATAACAAAAAAAAATTAAAAAATTTGGCATTTGGATTTTTTTTTCTTCTAAAGTGTTCAGCATATTGGATAAAATATATTTATGGGATAAAAGTTATATTTTAATAAATCAGACTTTTACAGACACGGCAATATTATGTGTAACTTTTCTATTTTTTTATTTGTAAAATGGCAAAAGGATGGTGAATTAAACTTTTAATACTTTTCAAATTTTTTGATACTTTTTTTTTATACACTAACATTGATTCCTGATGGGTTACTTGACCACTATGGAGCATGATCATCAGTACTCACTAAATAGTAATAGAAACCTACACATGACAGCTATGGACACCTTCATTTGACTTCCAGCTGCTATGTTAACAGATTGCCCCACCTGCCCGTGATCTCCCTGTTGGGGTGCCGATCGGAGGGACAAACAGTGCGTGGCACCATTTTGTCACATTCTAATGGAAATGGAACACCATGTATGCGGATCATCTGGGCCACCACGAGTGTAGATAAAAAAAATTAAAGGTCCAGCATCTTTTTAGGGAAGTACTTGCAATCGTAGAAAAAATAGTATAAAAATACAAAAGTCTTTATTAGTACCTATTAAAAATCCAGGAAGAAACGCGCCGTGTGTTGTTGTTGATGACTATGTAAGGAATTTGCTTCTTTTTTCTTCCTGGATTTTTAATATGTACTAATAAAGACTTTTGTATTTTTATACTATTTTTTCTACGATTGCAAGTTCTTCCCTAAAGGATGCTGGACCTTTAATGTTCTTTTATCTCATCAGTCTTATGGAGTTCTCCTATCCGTGTCATCCTTGAGAGTGACATAATCTCCAAAAAATTGGGAATCTCGCAAGAGAACAAAGAGTGACTTTTGATCACTATATTTACTATTTTGCCATAGGAAATCTTAAACTCTATCAGTTCTCTATCTGTTAAACACTAAAACGTAACTTTTATTATATCTAACTCTTAACCTCTATACACACTATTTAAAAATCTGATCTTTAACCTCATCATTTAACCCTTTTTGCTTCTGAAAGAGGGAATAACTCCCTTTCTATTATCAAGTCTGGTGGAACCCCACCTACTAACAGGGGAGCCTTACATCTATAGCAATGTACTAGCTCCAGTAAGGGATCCCAAGCCAACTACTTGGGCAGTCGTCCCTAATCTCATAGACACAGAACAAATAAGGCCCCCTTGTGACACCGTCTGCAGCAGGTGACACTTGTAGACAGAGGGGAGAGATCACAATTTAAAACGTCATATCTGACCTCGCCGACATGTTTCGCCAGCTAACCTGGCTTTATCAAGGCTTAGAGGTCCGATCACATGTGGTCTGAGCTCACTTCCTTTTATATCATGTTAGGTAAACACCCCGTTCAGGTGCTCACCAATTAGCCATCAGAGAATCCACATAAAACCCACTCCCCCTTCCACGCGCACACTCATAACATATCCTGCTGAAACTGCCACCATGCTCTCATGAGCCAACAACCTTCAGTCAAATTCGCCATCTCCATAACGGGCTTGCGCCCCTTCTTACCGTACTGCCCGTGCCAATGCACTGCACCAACAGACACCTCAGCCCTGACTGTGATGGGCTTCCGTCTCACTTCTCTCATATTATTGCAACTGCGTGCCTCACCTAGAATGAACTAAGCAGACTAAGGTGTCACATTACACAGCACACTGCCATCTTTATCAATTCCCATAAGCCCCTTCTCTTCAATATCTAATATGCATATTCATTGGGAATCTAAACTCCACTGTACAATAGACCACTGTCATATTATCTTCCCATAAAGCACTTCTCCTATATATGTAATATGCATATTCATTCCAATAGAGCTGCAGGCCCCATTAAACTATATAGTATTGTCTCAAGACTATATTCATAAACCACTTCTCTTTTACATGTAATATTCATATTCATTTTAATAATGCTGTGGGCTCTATTTGACCTCACAAGTTCCCCATTGAAGATTCTCTCCTACGGCTCACAGCTAGCCATTCAATCCACCACGTTACAATGGGAGCGTGCAAAAACATGGGAGCATGCAAGAACTCCAGTATCTTCAAATGCCATTGCATCTAGTTGCATCCGCTTCGCACTAAATCAGCGCCGCAAGCAGAAACAATAAATCTCTACATACATGAGTACATACATGAATAGTCCCTTGCAAAAGCAATATACATGCATCCCTAATTTGTTAAATAGAAACCGTGGCCTCACGTGATGAATATCTGTCATCATTACAGGACCCAGGGAAAATGAGGAAAAATGTAGAGGCAAAGGGGGAGAGGAGAGGGGAGGGGGGAAGAGGAGAGAGGAGGGGAGAAGGGGCGCGAGGGAGATGGAAGGGAAGGGGGGGAAGGAAGGGAAAAAAAAAACAAAACATATATGAACTCTGATGCTTCCATAGTCATATATTCAACTGTGCTATATCCACTTGACCGTACTTAATCACATATATCATGTTTCTTCAAAAATCATTATATAGGGAATCAGCAAGATCAAATAAATGCCGAAAATGAAAAGCCTTCATTTAGGCCTTTAGGTTTCAATGTATTTCAATGTATTGAGTCTGTGTATCCATCTTGCCATAGAGCCCACAGCATTATTAAAATGAATATGAATATTACATGTAAAAGAGAAGTGGTTTATGAATATAGTCTTGAGACAATACTATATAGTTTAATGGGGCCTGCAGCTCTATTGGAATGAATATGCATATTACATATATAGGAGAAGTGCTTTATGGGAAGATAATATGACAGTGGTCTATTGTACAGTGGAGTTTAGATTCCCAATGAATATGCATATTAGATATTGAAGAGAAGGGGCTTATGGGAATTGATAAAGATGGCAGTGTGCTGTGTAATGTGACACCTTAGTCTGCTTAGTTCATTCTAGGTGAGGCACGCAGTTGCAATAATATGAGAGAAGTGAGACGGAAGCCCATCACAGTCAGGGCTGAGGTGTCTGTTGGTGCAGTGCATTGGCACGGGCAGTACGGTAAGAAGGGGCGCAAGCCCGTTATGGAGATGGTGAATTTGACTGAAGGTTTTTGGCTCATGAGAGCATGGTGGCAGTTTCAGCAGGATATGTTATGAGTGTGCGCGCGGAAGGGGGAGTGGGTTTTATGTGGATTCTCTGATGGCTAATTGGTGAGCACCTGAACGGGGTGTTTACCTAACATGATATAAAAGGAAGTGAGCTCAGACCACATGTGATTGGACCTCTAAGCCTTGATAAAGCCAGGTTAGCTGGCGAAACATGTCGGCGAGGTCAAATATGACGTTTTAAATTGTGATCTCTCCCCTCTGTCTACAAGTGTCACCTGCTGCAGACGGTGTCACAAGGGGGCCTTATTTGTTCTGTGTCTATGAGATTAGGGACGACTGCCCAAGTAGTTGGCTTGGGATCCCTTACTGAAGCTAGTACTTTGCTATAGATATAAGGCTCCCCTGTTAGTAGGTAGGGTTCCACCAGACTTGATAATAGAAAGGGAGTTATTCCCTCTTTCAGAAGCAAAAAGGGTTAAATGATGAGGTTAGAGATCAGGTTTTTAAATAGTGTGTATAGAGGTTAAGAGTTAGATATAATAAAAGTTACGTTTTAGTGTTTAATAGATAGAGAACTGATAGAGTTTAAGTTTGCCTATGGCAAAATAGTAAATATCCTTGAGAGTGGACTCAAACAAATCTTGGGTTGAGCTGGTTGCATGGATGTTTCCTTGCGAATACTTTTGTGATCACGAGTGTAAATGGTATAACTCGCAGTGGTAGCCGGAGTGCGGGACAAGGACAGCAGGTGCCGGTAGATGTAGCCGTAGACAGGTGACGCAGTCCCAGGACAGTAGCAGACTTGGTACAGTGGCAGATATACAACAGATAGCGGACTGGTGCACCGGCAGGTAGACCGTAGGTAGTGCAAGTAGAGCACAGGTAACGCACAGGTAATCAGCAGCGATAAAGCAGCCAGGGGTCAAGCTCTATGTAGTGGACAGTACAAACTGACCATACTATGGATACCGACGGAGTGACCTTACCAGACATCATAGCCGTAATCAATCGTCATGGCATGCACCTGGAGCAACTTCTCCAGAAGCTACAAAACATTACTACCTGTTTGGATGAAGTTGCGTCTACACTGGCACCTACACCTGCTCCGCCATCTGCCTCCTGCTGCCATTACCAGTCCCAGGTTGCACTTGCCTCTGCTTGTCCATTACTTCGGAGACCCCCATGCATGTCACGGATTCCTCAACCAGTGTACGATCCACTTTGAGGTCCTGGCTTACCAGTTTCCATCTGATCATCTGATGGTGTTTATCCTAGAAGCCTGACCCCTGTTTGCTGAGCTCTTGCTGATTTACTGAGTAACAATCCACTAGGAGAAATAAGCGGAGGGCACCAAGGGGTTAATGCAAACTGGCTGTACTTATATTGCCACACAGTCGAACCCCGCACTCTGAATCTTCAGGCGGTGCTCAGCCTTAAATAAAGCAGCTTTAAATCCAAAGGCAGAAGAAAAATCAGCGGCACTCACCAACTTGATGAACGAGTTTCTTTATTCCAAACATGGCATAACAGACAGACGGGATGGATGGCGGCACGCTACATAGGACCTTACTGACGTCATAACTTACCAATATACGTCATGTGTTGGAATTAATTTTAGGTCGACATAACATCTCATCCAAAGTTAGACACTTTTGTAATATACTTGCATTAAATTGTCTGTATGCTTCCTTCAGTTTTACATGAGTTGTTAACAACAGAAAGCTCTGTAGATCTGTCTGAACATCCAGCAAATAGTTTGAGTGAGACTGAGGTTGGGAGATAGGGAGCTAGACAAAGCACAGCAAAGGATCCTGGAGCATGTAGATTTACAGCATAAAGATAAGTAGGTTTCAAAATGATAATGCTGCTGCTCTGCTGCAGAGAAGAGAGGCCACGTCCAGTACAGTAAAATAAATTACACATAAAACATCAGAGGGAGATGAATCAACACACAAAGGATTTATTTTGGTTCGATGGACAACCCGTTTAAATGTAAGTCTGGTAGAAGAAAATAAGCAGTTTGTTCTTTTTATTATGAGTATATTTAAATGAACAGCAGTGAGTGAGAAGTAGGTGCTTGTAGAAGGGGAATAGCAACCCTTATCAAATAGAGATATACATAAATCCACAGCACACTCAGGGCATGTTCACATGGCATCTTGTTGCACGTACCTGTGCCCGCCACAAGACGCCGTATGTTTAGAAGAATGCACTGATCAACGCATTCTTCCAAAGTGCTCTCTACAATTACAGCACATGTTTCTGGGCAAATTGCAGCGCAATAACGCCCCATGTGAACATCCCCTCAAAGTTAATATGCTTCAAAGTGTAATATATTTACAGAATACAGTGTTTACATGTATGTAATACAGTGTATTTATTGCATACAATGGAATAAGGTAATCGTAATCTAGAGCCTTGAAAGGTATTTGTGATCTTTCATTAATTCTGACGTTTCAGTCGACTTTGTGGCCTTAATTATATAGATCACATCTGATATCAAGGTATGGAATAAGACATGGAATATATAGGTAAATGTAGAGTAGCGCTTTGAGCATAAGGAGCCTGTGGTAATGATATGGAAAGAAATATATGGAGCCGGCAATAAAATGGGCCAAAAGGCAGGAGAGGTGACAGCGATCAGCATCAGGTCTTTGCAATTTTTAAAGCTTATTGTAGATGTCACGGACGCTCCTGCGACCACTGTCCCGGGTCCCAGGCGCGCCCGTGCTCCTGCTTCCAGCGGAGCCCCGTCCCGCACGTCGGGTTCGGGGTCCGCTCGTGTTGCTACCCCCTCCAGCGTTCACTTACCCGGCCGCGCTCCTGCTCTGTCTGGCTCCGGTCCCCGGCGCGCAGCTCCGCCCCTAGGGGCGCGCGCACCGGCAATATGAATTTAAAGGGGCAGTGCGCCGGTAATTGGTTCATTGCCGGGCACTGCTCCTATTTAGTCCGGCCACTTCCTGCCGGCCCTCGCCGGATCCTTAGTGTATGTTTCCTAGGAGAAAGCTGTCCAGAGAGTTCCTGTTTGCCTTACCATGTACCGACCTTCCGCCTACGTTTACCGACCACGAACCAGAGCCGCCTGTCTGACCTTCTGCTTGTCTACCGTCTACGAACCCGAGCCGCCTGTCCTGACCACCTGCCTGTCCCCGACTACGAGCCTGCCTGCCGTTCCTGTACTCTTGGCCGCCACCGCAGGCAAGCCCCGCCAGTGGTAGTGACCTGGTGGAAACCCGTCGCAGCAAGACCATCCCGCTTTGCGGCGGGCTCTGGTGAATACCGGGTCCCAGTTAGATTCCACTCCCTGGTGTGGGCTTACGCCATCTCCTGCGGTGGTCCAGTGGATCCACCTCTAGTCCGTAACAGTAGACATGTGCATCCTTCCTGTATTGTTTGTAATTAAATGGCAGGGTGTATTTGCTTTATGGCAGCTGGAATAAAGTGGAGTGAAAACATACTTGCCACCTCTCCCATGTTTCTGGGAGATTCACGAAAAGTGGAACACTGAAGAGTGGGGTTAATGTAAACACCACCCATAGATATACATTTTTGGGGTATTCTTGAGGGGGGCATTCTTTGGGAGGGGCTGTAATCTTCCAGATTTATGATTTAAAAAGTTGGCAAGCATAAATTGAAGGAGTAGTCTAATTAAGATACAAGCGTCTATTAGTGTTTCCAAGTCTGGCAGATCTGAATGTCTACCATGTCATTCAACATTTCGCCCCGTGGAAGGGAGGGCCCAGCCCCACTACTAATGTTTTATATAGTCTATACAGCGAAGCTGACAACTAAGCAGCAGGGAACAGGAAGTATCAGCCTATTGCTTCCACTCCCTAGTACCCATCGTGAAAACTAGAATATTTTGAGATTTTTTTTTATATGAATAGTGTGATTTAATGATATGTCATTCTATTATTTTAACATAATTTTAAGTGCTAGAGAACTATGGATTACGTCTCCTCTCCCTGCTCGCACAATATGGCGAGCGGGGAGTGAAGTGACATGTCAATTATTCATGGCGTATACGCGGCGTGAATAACGAATGTCTATTGGGGCTGGCGGGCTGCCGCCTCCCCACCCCGTCCACACTCCCGAGCACACGGCTTAATTGCGTGGTGAAATACGTCCCGCAATTACACTGTGTGAACATAGCCTTAGAGCTAAGACTCCCATCTGCAATTTCAGGGCCCCATGCAACCAAAGTATTTGGGCTGCATTATGGGATAGGCCTGGTAACAGAAAACATAGCTAAGTTGACATAGATCCCTAAGTCATATTATTTTTTTTAAAGTAAACTAATTAAGGTTGATGTTCAGATTGCTCTAACATGCCGACAAAGCAAATTATGACATGCAGTTAATTATTATGCGCATGGTTTCTGCTCACTCTGCCCTGCGGAATGATACACACGAAAGCAATAAATGCCCTCTGGGGTTTTACATTCTATTGGATTATTTTAAATGGTCTGTCATCATCTTCTTCCTAAACACTTAGCTGATATGCTATTATTTCTCATACCTACTAACCACTCATACCAAATCTTCATGCTTTAATATGTAAGGTGCCAGAGGCAGGAGCACCACGGTCTTGACATGTGTTACTTAACTGCAGGACATTCAGTTACAGTTTTATATACACAGCAGACAGTTCTTTTCACCACAGGATGATACAATTCTCTTATTAAAATTCACTTCTCGCAACTGCTTCTTCAGCCATTACCTTGCAACCAAGCAGGGACTACCTGCTCACACTCTGTGGTGCTCGTCCTAGTCCAGCACTTAATCCTAGGATCATGTTAAAAGGGTTTTAACATGAAAGCATTTCATCTCCTGCTTTCTCTCTTCAGCTTTCAGTGTCTTCAAAAGAGGGTGTGTATAATTTGTTTGAACTCCATAGGATGTGACTCAGCATGCCTTTCTCCACAGTGTGCTCACGCCTTAGTCAAATAATCTAAAATACAAAAGCTATGACTAGTTATAATGTAGCTAAGTGGTTAGAACTTCTGCTTTCAGCATAGGAAGCTTAGGTTCAGGAACCAAACCTGTAGATTTTTTTTCTCAATACCTGATTGAGGTTTCTCTTTTTTGAGGAGGGGAGGGGATTAAAATATGCCAAAAGACAAAAAACAAAACAAAACTGTCTGACTTATTACTAAGGAGTATAGGAGTAGAATGACAGCACCTGGGGTTGAACTATAGCTCATCAGTGAGTGTTTCTGATTACTAGGCAGGAGACTTACAGTAGCTGACTGGGAGGGAAAGTGAAGCCTGAGCATGTGTGGCCAGGACTGAGGAGCTCTCATCATTGGTCTTTTTTCAAAATGTAAAAGACTCAAAATGCACTGTTCCCAATTATTATGCACAACACAGCTAAAAAACATTTTATAGGTTGTAAGGAATTGAAATTGGTCAATTTTAGAATTTGTAGCATTAAGAGAACAGATTTACTTAAATCAAGCTACTTCAATCAAGTTATTTCAAACAAAACATCATAATAAGCCAAATTACCTGTTAAAATAGGGCCACTTCTTTAATATCACCTTCACAATTCTTGCATCCATTAAATTTGTGAGTTTTTTTTCGAATTTATGCTTCAATTTCTTTGCTGGATGTCAAAATAGCCAGAGCTACTGTATGACGTGACCTGCCTCCTACTCTTATAGATCTTTTGCTTGAGGATACTCCGACTTTTGGTTAATCCGTAAGGTTATGAGTGGCTCTCTTAATTACTGAAGTTTAGAGCCAGACTGGGACTAAAAAGCAGCCCTGGCAATGAAACCGAACCAGCCCACCGACAATATTACCCCTCTAGATGGAAAGAAAAAATGTTGTGCAACCAAAAGCTTCAAATACCTGTTTGCTGCTTCGTAATGGTTTTTGGGCGACTGCTCTCTTAATACGAAGAATTTGTCTGGAAGAAACTTTCCTTATTATGATTTTATCTACACAAACCCATCTGTGCTTGGAATCAGCCACAAATTTCTTGACACTGTGATAATCACGCTTCAGTTTTTGCTTAGTAATGTGGTACTTCCTTCTTAAGTAGATTTTCTTTAATTAGGCACATTAGACAAACTATGTATTAAAGGTGTTTGAGGTTGATTTCAGTGATCCAAAGAGCCTGAGACACAATACCATCCATAAGTTTAATTGAAATACCAAAAATTAAATCTTTATGACACTTAAATCAAATTTGCATAATAATTTGGAATGTTGGTAGAGTGGGCTCACATTTTAAATTTATTAAAGGGGTAGCCCCATTACGAGAAATTCTCTTCATTGCTAGGTGTGATCCGGCCCTAAATTTGAATGAGCAGGGCGGTGCTAGCGCTGTCCTCCTCATTCACTTCTATGTGAGTTCCGAATATAGCTGAGCGCACACACTCGGTTAGCGCCGCCCTCCTCATTCACATGCAGGGCCAGATCGCACCTAGCAATGAGCGGCTGGTGAAGAGAATTTCCTGAAATGGGACTACCCCTTTAATTACTGAATAATAATTATTATGAGATGTATCCTCTTTAATTGCAAGCAGAGCCTTTTTCTCCTGTTATGTATTGTTTCTGAACACATCTTTTTTTAAAGTAATTCAAAAGAAGCAAAGTGTTTCCTTCAGTCTCAGGGAGGAAAAAACCTTTAAAACAGTAAGCCTTCTTTCTTGGCTGGGTATGTCCAGACGATCCAGCTCTTGGAGGAAGGTAGAAGTGAAATCTAAAATGTTACAAATCTATGGTAACCAATCATGACTTAAAAAAAGACTTTGCATCCAATTAAGGAATTCAGTATATCAGCCAATCAACAATATGAATTCAAGGTGACACGCAATTAACAGCGTCAAACACCCAAACCAGGCATAAACAATAATCGCCTAACACCCATGGCAATTAGGTATAACCTTTGCCTGGCTGGCTTGGGTAACAGACATGCTGCTTAGCATATTTTATGTATGTTCACTTCTACTGTGCCATGACTTTGAACCAGATTGGTCTGAAACGCATCAGAGATAGACTTTTTTTGATAACTATGTTTTTACTCCTTGACATTGCTGGGAATATTTCACGTCTTTTCTTTTGCAACCAATAACTTTTTTATTTTTCAATTTATAGACCTCAGTGAGGGCTCGTTTTTTATGGGCTGAAGTGTAGCTTTTATTGGTAACATTTGGGATACATGCGACTTATTCATCGTTTTGTACTCCATTTTCTTGGGGACAAAAAGTGACCAAATAAACTGAATTTACATTTTGGGTATTTTTCTCAACAAGGTTCACTGTACGGGATAAATAATGTTATGTTTTAATGGATCAGAATTTTACAGACATGGCAATACCAATTATGTTTATTTTTTTTTACATTTTTTTTAAATTATTTTATGAAATGGCAGAAGGGGATGTTTTTAACTTTTAGTCCCCCTAGGGTACTTAACCAAAGGAGGTGTGATCACTTGTACACAGTTCAATATATTGCAGAACAGCATACAATAATGACTCTCCTTCTACAACAACCTGTCTATGGAAGTGTGTAATAGGAATGATAAGATGGCAGCCATGGAGTAATCATTAGGCTCCCGTCTGCCATGACAGCCAATTGTCACCCTGTGACCACTTCGTGGGTGGGGCAGCAGATCGGACAATGGAATGGTGTGCAACACAGATCCTAAAACCCTTGCTTCCTGTGTTGTGTTTACTGCAGCATCTAATGGATTAAAAGGCTGGGATCAGAATTATCTTCCAAGTGCCATCATTTTTTTTATTTCTCCACTGACATAGCTATATCAGGCCTTATGTTTTGCGGGTTGAGTTGTGTTTTTTAATGATACCATTTAATGTAACTTGTAATAGGTAGCCAAAAATAATTCTTAGTGGGATGCATTTTGAAAAAAATTTAATTGTGCACTTTTTTTGGGGGTAGGGGCAGAGGGCTTGTTTTCACAGAATTCATAAGGCAAAATAAAAAACATGCTATCTTTATTCTTCAGTTCAGTACCATAAATATCAAACTTATACAGTTTTCATTATGCTTTGCTACTTTTAAAAATAAAAAAAACTATAATAAAAAATTGCTTTGCATTGCCAGTCTGAGACCAGTAACTTTGTTAAAAAATTTTCTTGAAGCCTTGTGATGGCTTATTGTTTGTGGGATGAGGTTTAGTTCTCATTGGTACCAATTTGAAGTGTATGTGACTTTTTGATCACTATTCCATTTTTTATGGAAGGCAAGATGACCATAAAGCATATTTCTGAAAATTGCTATTTTTTCATGGCATTAACAGTGTGGGATAAATAAGCTAAGATTAGACTGGGCTTTTACGGAAATGTCGATACCATTTATGTTTATTTTTATGTTCTTTATTTTCTTTTGCTTAGTTAATAGCAAAAGAGGAGTGTTTTGAATTTTTACTTATTTTTTATATTTTTTAAAACTTTGTAACTTTTTTTTCAATAACTTAGTTCCCCCAGGGGAGTAGGAAACATGCATTCTTTTGATTGCTTGTACTATATTCTGCAGAATATAGTAATTTTGTTGATCTCCTATTACACCTTATACGTTCATGGTAGCCATGGAGGCCTTCATTAGGTTTCCGGCTGCTATAGCAACTGAATGGTATTTCTGAAATGGCGCAGTTTGTGAACTGTTCACGCGCTGATATTGTAAAAGTGTATTGCAAGTGGACCACTGTGAATAAGCAATCTGAAAACTTTGGAGCACCACATGGCATTGATGTGATAGGTGAACATCAGCTGTGAAGGTGCACAAGGGCAGACGAACACACTACAGTGGAGCAGCTCAGTATCAAAATGAATCAGGGGCTATCAGACGTGTGTATAAAACAGCTGAGTGAACCCTACTGTGTATGGGGCATTGAAGCAGACAGATGGTCACTGCACCTGTGCAGAAAAGGCTTTAATTTTTACAAATATTGCTGGAAGACCACCAGCTGGTGGTGGCAGCATTACAGTCTGGGGAATGTTTTCATGGCATTCTCTGGGACCACTCTTCCATTTTGATGGCACTCTCAACTGATTTGGATATAAATCCATCCTTACAGATAACATATACCCATACATGTTGATTGTCTTCCCTGGGACAGACGGGATCTTGTAGCAAGACAATGCAACATGTAAGGCAGCTGGAAATGTCCAACACTGGTTGAAACAACATGACCAAAATTTCCAAGTATTACTATGGCCTCCTAATTTCCCAGACTTGAACCCAGTTGAGTATTTGTGGGATCACCTCAATCGTCATGTTTACTCTATGGATTCTCCTCTATGTAACCTCCAGCATTTAAAAGTTTGCTATGGGGCCCAGCCTTTTTTTTAGTTGTACCCCTAATTAGAACAGTAAAACACCCATGTTGTAAAGTTCCAAATTACATGAGTAAAAGAAATATACCATATTTAAGGGGGTGTTTAAAGCTGTACTTACAATAAGTTGCTTTGCAGCAAATTGCCACTTACAGTGGGTAGATGACTACCTCTTAAAGGCTATTATTAATAAAAAGACTATAATTCTACATACAATGTGTAGTAAATGCATTGCTTTACTTCAAGAATTTAATATTAATTATGGGTTACCTGATGCTTTGCTTTCCTCTTCTTTTCTTAACTTGAATTTCCTACCTTGCTTTACGCAGTCTTTATGTGAAATGTTATAGCTACTTTAAAGAAGACCAGTGACATCTCCTGACATGTCTGTTTTTGTAAATACTTGTGTTCCCTTTGAGATAACAATTCTGGAGCTTCTTCTCTTATAACTCTATGTTGTGCTGTTCCTCCTAGAAATGTATTACTGAATCTGTCAGTTGGGTGTCATACACATACACTGACAAGCAAAAGGGTAACAATGTTTTGAACTTTTGGCTTTCAGGCTCCATATCTCAACATCCACTACAGCTTTGAATGTGAGACTACCATCATTTTGTACACAGTTATCTTGGTGATCTCATACATAAATATGACTTGCAACTATTTAGCATATGCTTAGTTGTACAGATTATTGTCATGTAACTGCATTGTTACTGTTTTGCTCCTAAAAATCTAAATTTTAAGTTTTATTATTTTGTTAGTATTTTGTAAATCCACCATTGACTTTCAAAACTGACTGAATCCTTCTGGGCATGCTCTCTATCAGCATGTCTCTACCGAAATCTGATCCCAGGTCTCTTCTACACGTTCCCAATGTTGATGCATACTGGACTTGGGTAAGAATACAGCTTTTTCTTCAACTCTACCCACAAGTATTAGATTGGGTTGGGTTGAGCTCTGGGGACTGTGGAGACCAATACAGGAACTCTACTTCATTGTCATTGAACCAGTCCTTCTCCACCCTTGATGTATGCTTTGGGTCATTGTCCTGCTGGAACACTATGTCCTCCTTTTAATACCCATAGTCCTCAAGTATATGAAGTAACTGATCTTGTGGGATACTCACATATAGCTCAGCATTGATATCACCATCGATCCTGGTCAAGTATACAATGCCTTTGACTGTGAATAAACCCCATATCATCAGGCTTTCTCCACCGAACTTGACAGTTCAATCAATTTCTGGACCTGTTAGGTCTCTTTTGTCTTGATTCTTCCAGACGCATTTGCACCCATACTTTTTTGCAAACTCGAGCCAATACTTCTTATGACAAGATTGAAGTCGTGCCTTCTTCACCTTCTTTCAAGCCACCATTCCAGACTTGTGTAATGCCTGTTGCATGGTGCTTGTATAGACGTCTGTGATCTAACCCTTATGAAGCATATGAGCCACCTCAACTGTCGTTTTTGTCACGTTAGAACTGATAGACCTTGTTTTGAGCCGACTGGTTGACTCTGATATTTTGCCTGGATGTCCACCTCTTGGCTTTTGAATGAATGGACGGACTTCATTTCATATTCTTCCCACTGTCAGGGCCTCACATGATGCAGTTCGTCAATTTTTTGGGCTGAGAGACGCTATCGATGAGCTGGATGATGCGGTTTTATCTTTTCTTGGGAAATCTTCATGGCTGCTCGAACCAGTGATCTTTCACTTGGGAATCAGCCTAATAACACACTGAGCTATTAGGGAATGTGAGAACAGGTTGTAATTTGTAGTATACAAGAAGAAAAAGATTGTCCCACCACAAAGAGCAAAACAGTAACAATGCAGTCACATGACCAAAATCTAAAGAACTAAGCATATGCTAAATAATTGCAAATAAATTCATGTATGAGTTTGTTTTGGTTATAGTATAACATTACTATCAGATGTATAGCTGAATATGTTGTAGTTTGTTAAAGTCTGTATCTTACATCCCTTGATGGCATCCATAACATTTATGAACACTTACCACTTCTTTTCTTCTACAATTAACCATAGGAGATCAAGAGGTGAAGAAACCAGAAATCAGATCCTACAAAACAGATGAGAAGAAAGAGAGTGATTGGGGAAAGAACAAAGAAAAGTCTAAAATCCAGCAGTACATCAGCAGTACTGAAGTTGTGATCTTCAGCAAGACAACTTGTGAGAACTGCTCAAAAGTAATTTCCACTCACTGTTCTTGTTTCCATATGCTACTTGCTGAGATGATATATGTTACAACTTTTGCCTTTGAATAAACTTGGTATAATGTACAGATGACCTCGACCAGTATTTCCTAGGCAAAGCACCTTCTACACATCAAAGTTCCCAGAAGGCTGCTATCACACACTGTGCTGACTGTTAAAAGTAAATGTGCACAATGTAAGTACCCCTATAAACATGGCCTGTATCCCATATACACGACTCACAGACTGAAAACCCTGGCTCTAAACCTTGGTAAACCTGTTTGTATGTATGTGTGCATATTCCAATTGGTCATTACATTAAAACAGTTGACAGTGGATTGAATAACTTTTTTTTATTACTATTGTACCTGTCAAGAGGTAAGATAAGTTAGTCAGGAAATGTATGAACTTTGGCTCTGTCAGGCCAGTTCTAAATCGCTTCAAGGTATTGTAGAAAGCTACAGAATGTATGAACCTGTTCTTCTGCAGATCACATATACAGGCGTATTCTAGTGCCACTATGACAAGTCTGGCTCAGGCACCACCTTTAACTTGGTCTGGCTGTTCTAACTGTTATGCACCTAGGTTTGGCGACAGAGATACATAAATGTGTCTAAATCTACCAATGTGGTGCGATAACCCCAGAAAGCCCCCACATAATTGGTGCATTACAAAATGTCAGGGCCGGCGACGATTGTGCCAAACTTTGGAATGCGACTGTTCATACATTTATAGAACACAGCTACGACAGCTTTTTGGCGCAGCCCTGTTCATACATGTCGCCCTAGGGGTCTCATGTATAAAACTGTCTAGGTGTAAGGTATGTTCACACAGCTTATTTGGACGCTATTTTGGACACAGTTTTCAGAGCGTTTCCATGCCCAAAACAGCATCCAAATCCCCCCAGTTCATTTATTTGATTCCTATGTAAAACAGCGTTGTAGTTCACACATGATGAGGTTTTTACATTCTTCTTTGGAAGCTGTTTTGGGAACTGAAAAAGAAGTATCATGTCAATTCTTGAAGCGATTTTAGGCACGTTTCTCTGTGCTTTTTTTTACGTGTTTTTGGAGCATTTTTCGGTGCGTTTTTTTAACTGGCTATTAATTTGTATGGGTGAAAACAGTGTTGAAAACCTCATCCAAAACCTCGCCCAAAACCTCGTCCAAGAAACGCGTCTAAATCCTCTTTTGAAGAAGCGTGTTTCAGGTTTTGATGCTGTTTTGGGAGTGGAAACTCTATGAAAACCGCTTCGAAAACAGCGTCAAAATCAGCCGTGGGAATATACCCTAAGGGCATGTCCCCACGGCAAGGGTTTTCAGCTGGTTTTTCAGCCGGTTTGCGGTTTTTCAGACCGCCTGAAAAACCGGCCTAAAATGAGCACAATTGTGCTCTATGGAAAACCCGTTCAGCGGTCTGGTGGCAAAACATTGAGCAAGCACCATCTTCCGTCCGGTTTTCGGACGGAATCTGTGCTTCTCAATGTGAAGGGGGAGGGCTTTTCTCCGCTCATCGCGGAGAAAAGCCGCCATCCCCCCCCGCGGCCGTGGGGACGGGCGCAAAACAGGACAAATACCGGCCGGCAAACTGGCCGGTATTTGTCCTATGCCGTGGGGATGCGCCCTAAGACTTTCTTTGTTGCCCATAGCAACCAATTCATTCGTTTAAGGTATTTGCTTGACAGAAGGCAAAAATTTGATGTGAACAGGGTCTGTTCATATCACTTTTTTGCCATCCGCTGGAGGGATATGTTTGTAGAATTTAAACAAAAAAGTATACATTTTGAAAAGTATGCAAATGTAGGCATTTTTAAACCTTTTAATGCCAAGGCCTATTTTTTTTCACGTCAGTTTTCCCTCTCCGCCTTCCCAGAGCCATGACATTTTTATTTTTCCACCTATATAGACAAATGAGGGCCTTTATTTTGCGAGACAAGATGGACTTTCTATTGGTGTCATTCATCGCATCATAGAATATACTGAGAAACTACTTGCCCCATGTTTGCAGGTGTTTTGCTTTAACAGCGTTCAATATTTTTAAAAATGATGGGTTATCTGATTTGAGTGAGGAGGCATTTGTTGCGGTCTGAAGTGTACTTTTTATTGGTACCAGGTTGGAATACATGCAACTTTTTTGATTAAATTTATTCCAACTTTTATGGGACGTGAAGTGACCAAAAAAAAACACAATTTTGGCGTTTGGAATTGTTTTCTTCTATGGTGTTCAGTATACGGGATAAATGATGTTATATTTTAATAGATCGGACTTTTTCGGATGCGGCGATACCAAATATATGTAACTTTTTTATTATTTATTTTTTTATTTGTAAAATGGCAAAAGGGGGGTGATTTTAACTTTGAGTCCCCCGGGGTACTTCACCAGAATTGCTTACACAGCCTAATGCATTGTAACACAATGCATTGGGGTTTACAAGGATGGCGGTTTTGCTACTGTCTGGGGTAGGAAATAGTAAAAAAGAAAGCATGGCAGCAATGGGAGTCTTCACAAGGCTTCCAGCTGCCATGTTAACTGATTGTGAGCCTGTGATTTTGCCATGGGCACCCCGATCGAAGTGGGAAACGGTGTGCGGCACTGTTTCTCATTGACTTATACGATGTGGCCATCTTTGCAGCGGCATCTAAACCACCGAGTATTAGCTGCAATTAGCAGCTAACACCTGGCGGCTATGTAGCGGGATCACACTGTGATTTCGCTATAAAGCCCCTTACCAGCATTAGGACGTACTCATATGTCCAATGTCGGTAAGGGGTTAAGTAACATATCTGTTTTTTTTACGTATACACTAATCATATTGTTATATGTTTGGATACATTGTTTAACAAAAAAATTATCCATTTGTTTGTTAAATAAAAAGTGGTAATTGCTTGGAAAAACTATAAAATGGATAGAAAAATTTACATTTTAACATATGTAAAGAAGGTAATGTATTAGCATATTTATGTTTGCTAATAAATTACTAAGTGTAAAAAAAAGCATTAAAAAGTTATTCCTTAAAGTAAAAAAAACTTAAAAAAGTGTTGAAAAAATAAAATAAATAATAAAATAAAAATATATTTTGAATAAAAAGTTATTGTTCATACGTTTCACAAATAAAACAAAACAACCTACACATAGTAGGTATTGACACAACCGTAATATGTAGAATTCATCCAACAGATTATTTATAAATAAATAATAAAAAATTCTGCAGCAATTTATTTGTAAACTTGAACTATGCCTCCCAAAAATACAACTTCTCCCGCATAAAACAAGTTCTCAGACAACTGTGTCACTTAAAAATAAAAAAGTTACGACTGTTAAAAACGCATAGAGGCAAAAACTACAAACTACAAACGATACTTATGTTTTTCTTCTCCCGTAAAATAGGATCCAGACAGAAAGTGACAAACATATGTCTAAAGGATGTCTTTTTTACATACTTTTCACCTATAGTGCTCAATGCAAAAGACAACAACTTGGAACACAGTTTTTCTTTTTCAAATATATATGTTTAGGGACTGACATAAACATGAGAAGAACACAGCTCAACTTATGTCTGTCAATTTTAAAGGGTTTGTCCACTTCATCTTTTGAGGGGATTTTTAGTCTAGCAGCTTATTTAAAATAAAACAAACTTATACCTACCTCTCCCTTCACCTTGGATACACCGCTTTGCTGTCCTCATTCCCTCGGTCTTCTGTTTAGTTGTTGTTTCTTCTGAATTGGATGTCACCACTGCAGCCGCTGATTGGCTGCAGCAGTCACTTGCCAATGCCTAACCTTAACACATGGACAGCTCACAGTGACTGCATCAGTGATGGACCTTTTAGGAAGAAGCAAGATATAAGTAGAAGACTGGCAAAGTACGGGAACAGCACAGCACTGTATCCAAGGTGAAAGGAGAGGTGAGTATAACTTTTTTTAATTTAAGATGGGCACTAATATGCTAAAAATAAAAAAATAAGTGGACAACCCCTTTACGGCTGTGTTCGTACATTACGGTCTTTGTCTCAGTTTTCTGATATTGCCGCAAAAACTGCAACATTATTGCACCATGTGAACACAGCCTTAAGATATCGGCAGATGATTCAGTTCAATATTACTAGGGCGTTGGCTGTCTTAACAGTCTTATGAGTGATCTATGAGAAGGTAGATGTAAGTCTATCCAGTTTGAGTTGGAAGACAGTAATCTCTATGACTTGAATTTGTCCACACCTCTGCAGAAATACAGAATGGCATCAGTTTGTACATGTTAAACAATGTTGAAAAAATGCAGGATTTCTCCTAACATAAACACGATGCCGTCAGCAATTCCTGGCACTTTTAATTAACAAGTTAGTTCTTGTTTACACATTTTATTGAAATCAATTATATTCTGTAAATAAATCAGCACACCGCATAGGCAGTAATGTGCTGTGAAATTAAACATTAATTCAGCATTAACAGCCTTAGAATTGCTCCTTACCACTAACAAAAATGAAATTAAAATTGAGCCAGACGTGTCTCCTATTAAAAAAAGCTTTGTACAGAATTGTTCAAAAAGTCAGACAACAGATGGCAGCAGAAACTCAATAGAATAATCCACTTTGGTCGCTAACTTGTTTAGAAAAATAAGCAGGCAAGTTGTCTGCCCTGCTGTTCCCAAAATGAATTATTTTATTGACCCAAATATAACCATGTTGTATTGCAGCTTCAGTTACATATTAAAAGTAATCAAAAAGTCTCCTTAAAACCAGGAAATACTAGATGAACTCTGTAACAAGCATGATACTTTTGTCCTCTCAACCTTAGAATTGACCCCCAAAATCTTGCATTTCAATGTCCATATTAACTGGAATCACTGTAGACATCAATGTATTTGATTGTAAGGTCCACTCAATGTCATCTGATCTAAGAAAACAAAACCGTCATTATGTTAGATGTGTACGGAGGTGGTTAAATTTCAGGATATGCATCAGGCAAAATGACAATTTAGCCAAATTGGTGGCTAATTTAAAAGGACACTACTATCAAATTTTTTTCTTTTCACATATTGACAAGCAATATGCAACTATTATATGGATTTTTTTTTTTAAACTGGGTGGTTGCTTTATTTATATACAATTTTTAAAGTTCCCTAATGTATAATACTCTATCTGACTTTCCCTCTGTACGCTGTTATCGCACAGCAATAAGCGGATTGTTTGATGGTCCTTTCAGGATGACTGTGGCCTGAGAAGTTTAATTATCAGCAGCATCTGATAAGTGTGAAGAAACTCTCCTCCCCAGTGAAGAAAAAGATTACCCTATTTCCCTTTCATGTATTCCTGGTCAATGCCTAATGATCTAGTGGTCTAGTCTAATTTTATCTACCTCTGTCGAGAAAACAATAGAGAAATCATTATGTCATAATCTACAATTTGTAATAAATTTATACATAGATATGAAGCAGCAGCTGAAGTAAATCAAAATTAGTCTGCCCTGCCATTCCAAGTTATATCTCACAGAAAGAGGACAGTATTTTATATGTAATTTTTAATTGCATAGGACTGCCAAAATAATTTTTTTTTTCCATAGGTATTGGTTTTAACAAAAATACTCATTTCTAATGTGTCTTTTTATCATAGTTTTCCCATTTACAGCCTCATTTGTAACGATGGATTGCCATATACAATGATGTCTGTCACTCACATCCATGTAGAGCCACTTACATTCTGTTCCTCAGACTATGCTCGCCTCCTGTGTTGGACTGAAGTTTCTTGGGCCCACAAAAGCAAATAAATCCGAAAGCCTACCAAAGGAAATTAAGTTTAGGGCTCACCCTTTATCTATATAGGACAGGTGCAAGGCTCCTTTTAAGTAATATTTTCACATGTAGGGTTTAATAGGGCATATAGTGATTCTTTCTAAAATCAGCTCCGAATGACGTTGTCTTTGGCGCCCTGAAATATTAGGTGTATATTATTGTTTCAGAGCTTGGGCCCTCTAAGGGATGTTCTGGTACTGTGGTGGACCAGTCTGACCCTCGCTCCCCTCCCTCCCCCCAATTGCTTGTAGTACAGCAAAAGTAAAAAAAAAAAATAGATGACATGCTTTTTGTTGTGTAAAAACACTTTTTTATATTACAAGATGATACTGTACTTTACTTGTACTGTACTTGTATTGCAATAATTTGAGACTAGGTAATCTTTTGTCACCATAAATGATAGTGACCTGAAGTCATCCCTGACATGTCTGTTTTAGTAAATCCTTGTCAGCACTGATTGGATAAAGTCATACTGTGCTGGGACACCCCTCAATTGGTAACACCTAGTTAACAAATTGGTAATGAATTTCTAGGAGGAATAACAGAGGAGCCACACAACAAAATCTAAGAAAGGATGATCTAGAATTGTTATTTCAAAGGGAACACAAGAATTTACTAAACAGACATTTTTAGAAGATGTCAGAGGTCCTCTTTATACAGCGGAAAAACCTCTCCAAAACATCACCCATTTGAGAAAACCATTGGTCTAGATCTTATTACCCAGTGACAGGCTTAAAATTCAGTACATATTGACCCTCTGAGAGGACCACCCCTCTAGAAGACCATTTTTTGGTGCAATTTAGAAAAGTCTTGTACAATGTCACTGTTCATGTCACACTATAGACAGAAGTTTGATGAATTGCTTTCTTTTTTAGGTGAAGGACTACTTTGATGAATTGGATATTCCATATTTCGCAGTGGAGCTAGACCAAATAAGTAAGATATGTCATAAAATGTTGTTATTTTATTAACTTGAGACTTCATGTAGTTTGGGTACCTTCAGGTTTAGGCCCCATTCACATTAAAGGCTTTATGTACAGTATAAAAACTGTCTAGGAGTAAGGCCTCGTTCACACGGCTTATTTTGCCGCGGATTGGCGCCGTACTGCGCGCCGGATTTGCGCTGCAGTACGGCGCTAATCCGTCGGAGTCATTACGGTAATCCACTGCTCTCATAGCGAATCCGCCGGGCGGGGAGAAAGTGACATGCACATTATCCAGGAGCAATACGCGCCGTGGATAATGCAAGTCTATGGGGCCGGGGAGCGGCGCCTCAGCCGCGCTCCGGCCCCGTCCCCGTCCCGCCCCTTATTCACGGCGGATTTGTGAGCCGGATTGCGCTCACAAATCCGTCGGGAATAAGCCGTGTGAACATGGCCTAAGACTTTCTTTGTTGCCATAGCAATAAATCAGAGCTCCCTTTTTATTTCATATAGTGCTCTGACAAAATGAAAGGGGGAATCTGATTGGTTGCTATGGGCAACAAAGAAAATTTTAGACATAGGCAGTATTCACACATGACCCCCTAAGTTTTGTGGCCCTGTCACTGGTATCTATCGGGATACTGTGAAGAAGCTTTCCTGACTTATACCATGGCTGAGCTACGGGGGGTCTATGGAAAAAACTTAGGGCCCCATGTATAAAAACTGTTTAGGTCTAAAACTCACTTTGTTGCCCATAGCAACCAATCAGAGCGCCCCTCTCATTTCATAAAGTGCTCTGAAAAAAATGAGAGGAGTACTCTGATTGGTTGCTATGGACAACAAAGTGAGTTTTAAACCTAGACAGTTTTCATACATGTGGCCCACATTTTCTTTAATCTAAACTTCTTTAATCTAAAATCTTTCAATCTAAACTTTTGCTCATATGTAAAGTTGATAAATAAAGGCCCCATTCAAATTACATTTTGTAGCTCTATGGTTGGTATTGGTTGGAACACTGTAAATAACATATTCAAACATATACAGTGAGTTATTACCTCTTGAACTGTTTCTCATTTTTAAACGTTGAAGCCACAAAATTAAATATGTTTTATTGATATTTTATGAGATGTGTGGTGGGCATAGGTATTCAAGCCCCTGAGTGAACACTTTGAAGGACCATCTTTTGTTGTAATGACAGCTACAAGTCTGTTGGGGGATGTCTCTACCAGCTTTGCACATGTAGGGGTTGGAATGAATTTTTGTCCATTCTTCTTTGAAGAATAGCTCAGTCAGATTGGTTGGTGAACGTTTGTGAAGTCCTGCCACAGATTCTCAATGGAATTTGGTTCTGGACTTTGAATGGACCATTTTAACACGTTAAAATGCTTTGCTTTAAACCATCCCATTCAGGGGCGTAACTAGAGAAGCCAGGGCCCCAAAGCAAACTTATGGATGGGGCCCCCCTCCCCTCCCTGACCATGAACATTTACCAGGACATGCAGATAGATAATGTAGATAATACAAAGGGTAAATACCTCACCATACATATCACCATCATACGGCTACCAATCAAATCCCACTATACCAAGACCAACATTACCAATAACTCTACTACATAAGGACCTGATTATACCGCCAGAACATGACCACAAAGTGACTGAATAATACCCCTACACTATTACTGATCAGTACACAAAGACCAATAATACCGCAATATAGTGACCATATAGTGGTATATACTAGTGTACACAGGCTCTGCAGACTGTATATTACCTTCATACAGTGACCATATTGTGATAGACATCAGTGTACACAGGCTCTGCAGACTGTATATAACCACCATACAGTGACCATATAGTGGTAGATATCAGGTACACAGGTGCTTTGCAAATAGTTTACTTACATTTAGGGCCTCACAGGTGGCGTCTTGTCTGAGGAGTCAATCACTTTCTCTTACTTCTCTATTCGGTGCAGACCTCCATGATGACTTGCTCCATCCACCACTTGTCCCTGTAGAATTTACAACACAAACACCTGAGACTCCTCACTTTTTTTAATCATTTTCCCAAGTGAGTGCCCCCTCCCCTCATATACAAACTCCCCATTTATAATGGCCCAAATGGTAAGAATTACCCCCTGGTAATTATGGGGCTCCCCCAGTCGGTATGTAGGTACAACGGGGCCCCCGGGCGGTAGCTAGGTAGCTTAGCACCCACCGGGCAGTAGCTAGGTAGCTTGGGGAGATGTAGGCAGCTTCGGGCCCCCCGGGCAGTAGCTTAGGGTTCCTATGTAGGTAGAATGGGGGCCCCCTGTAGATTAGGGCCCCCTTGTAGGCAGAATAGTCCCCCTCTGTAGATTAGGGCCCCCTTGTAGGCAGAATAGGTCCCCCCCTGTAGATTAGGGCCCCCTTGTAGGCAGAATAGTTCCCCCCCCCTGTAGATTAGAGCCCCCTTGTAGGCAGAATAATCATCCCCCCCTGTAGATTAGAGCCCCCTTGTAGTCAGAATAGTCCCCCCTGTAGATTAGGGCACCCTGTAGACAGAATAGTCCCCCCTGTAGGCAGAATAGTTCCCCCTGTAGATTAGAGCCCCCTTGTAGGTAGAATAGTTCCCCCCCCCCATAGATTAGAGCCCCCTTGTAGGCAGAGTAGTCCCCCCAGTAGATTAGGGCCCCCTGTAGGCAGAGTAGTCCCCCCTGTAGGCAGAATAGTCCCGCCTGTAGATTAGAGACCCCCTGTAGACATAGTTCTCCCCCCCCCCCAAGCATTAGGGCTCCCTATAGGCATAGTTCTCCCCCCCCCCTTCCTTTAGAGCCCCCTGTAGGAATAGTGCTCTCTCCTCCTTTAGAGCCCCTGTTTGTATAGTGCTCCCCCCCTTCCTTTAGAGCCCCCTGTAGGTATAGTTCTCCCCCCCTTACTAGCCCCATGTAGGTTTTGTTCTCCCCCCCCGTCCTTTAGAGCCCCCTGTAGGTATAGTTCTCCCTCTCCCCCCTTTAGAGCCCCTTTAGGTATAGTTCTCCCCCCCTTTAGAGCCCCCTGTAGGTATAGTGCTCCCCCCCTTCCTTTAGAGCCCCCTGTAGGTATAGTGCTCCCCCCCTTTAGAGTCCCTTGTAGGTATTCTTTCCCCCCCCGTAGCAGAAGCTCGGCAGGTGGCGCGATGACGTCACTTCCGCCGCCCCGCCTGCTGAGCGATGTACGGCAGGGGCAGGGAGTGCACAGCTCTCCCTGCTCCTCCGTTCATCTTAATTGTATGGACGTGCATACAATTAAGAGAGGGCCTCTGTGAAGCAAGGGGGTGGAGCCTGCCGGCGGCGGTGCCCCCCCCCCTCCCTTGCTTCACAGAGGCCCTGCAGCTCTGCACCCGCGGGCCCAGGAGCGGCATCTCCGGGGTAGCAGAGGTGATAGCAGCTGCCGCGGGGCCCACCCAAGCCACCGGGCCCTGTAGCAACTGCTACCCCTGTAGTTACGCCCCTGATCCCATTGTAGCTTTGGCTGTATGTTTAGGGTCGTTGCCCTGCTGGAAGGTGAACCTACGGCCCGGTCTCAAGTCTTTTGCAGTTTCTAACAGGTTTTCCTCCAGGATTGTGCTGTATTTGGCTCCATTCATCTTCCCATCTACTTTTTGTTGTTCTATCACATAAAAATATCAGTAAAATACATTAAAGTTTGTGACTGTAAAGTTTAAAAATTATGAACAGTTCAAGTAGTATGAATATGCTTGCAACCCACTGAACCATGGTAGAGTCATAGGGATCTACTGAGAAAACATAGGGGCACACTTTTAAAGGCAGTTGTGTCAAAATTCTGACACAATTTGTGCCAAAATAATGGGGTACATGCTTTACACCTCATTTATTGTGTGTTTGAGATGGTTTTGAGACACTTCAGTGTCTTGTCTGACAAAAAGGGTGTTTCTTCATGTGCATGGGGCATGTATTAGGCTATGTTCACTCGGCTTAAAATTGGATGTATTTCAGTCCGTAATTACGCGCGGAGAGTGCGCAAATTACGGCTGGAATACGTCCCAGTCATTACGGTAATCCACAGTTCTCATAGAGAACTATGGATTACGTCTCCTCTCCCTGCTCGACGAATACGCCGGGTGGGGAGATAATTGACATGTGAATTACTAGCGGCGTATACGCGCCGCTAGTAATGATAGTCTATGGGCCGGCGAGGTGCCGCCCCCCGCTCCCGCCACGCCCCCATCCACACGCCTAATTGCGGGGTGTAATTACGCCCCGCAAATAAGCCGTGTGAACATAGCCTTAGTGTGCACCAAACATGCAGCATGTAAGTGGCATAAAATAAGACCATTTTTAATGCTGTAAAGTTAGGCTATACAGTTCTCACATGCTCCAGGCTTATCAACACTATGTTAAATGTGATGTATTGTAAGACTGTCTAGTTTAAGTTTACACTGTCCAAGAGTTAGATAGTATTGATAAGTGTGCACCACTCTCTCTATTGGACTATGTTCGTGCTATTTCTTGATTGTAGTTACTTGTTACCAATTGGTCTTCTTTTCTCTAAACTCGCCCCTCTCCAATCTGTCCTGAATGCAGTAGCCAGACTCATCTTTTTTTCCCAGACATTAAAAGACATAAATTTGATTTGATTTTTCTTGCATTGATCCAGTTATAGTATAATAGCATCACAGCCTATATCCTGATCCTAAACTCGAGAATTCTAGTATCACAGCCCATTATCATCTACAAATATATGGTATTCCCTGCAGTTTCATTATTTGCTCTGGTACAATGCATTTTTGAAGGTGAAGTCTTTACATTAGGCACCATACAGATATTTAATTGATTTTTGGGAGCTCATCTACAGTTTAAGTGGTTTGCCTCTTACATGTTTGCCCCATGGTATCCAATGAGCTATTATTAAGCTTACACAAGTCCAATACTTGCTTTTTAAGGCTTGAAATAATACTTGATAATTTGTCATGGTAACCACACGCTAGTATGACATGTTTTGTTTCATAATCAAATTAGCTGTGAAAATCACAGCATGCCATAAATCAAGCAGCAACTAAAGGAACACAGAAAATCCAGAAGGAAGAATAGGGAACACTAATGCCTAAATGTCATAGTCTTCCAAAATCTGTAGCTCCTTGATAAATGATACCTATAGCTATATATTCTTTTTAAGAGTGAGTACTGCATTAAAGAGCATCTGTAATATGGTTGCTAGGTTTGATTCACGAATAATGGGCATTATTTATAAAACTGTCTAATAGTAAGACTGTCTTTGTTGCTCACAGCAACCAATCAGAGCTCAACTTTCATTACTTCTACTGCTTTGGAGAAATGAAAGCCGAGCTCTGATTGGTTGCTATAGGCAACAAAACAGTTTTACCGTTAGATAGTTTTTATAAATGAGTCGCATTGGGGCATATTTATTAATATTGTCAAATACATAAAATGCTTCACATTTATCGTAGTGTTGCTAAATCTGGCAAATGTTTAGACTGTGTAGTCCAAGTTTACACCTCCTATTAGTTGGCTTACTTTATGGTACTAATTGCAGCAAAACTTTGAAGCATGACATTGCATATTAAGCCACGACTCTTTCAGGAAAGCCACAGCCCTTTTACAGATGTCATGCTCCTTTGTCAGACAAAGGGTCATAGTGTCTAGAAACTGTCTAAGGCTGGGTTCACACTACATTAAGGGCTATATTCGTGTTATATGTTGGGGTACCGTGAAAAAAGGTACTGTGACACAAAAGCAGCGACCCGCTTTGAGAATAATAGAGCAGACATAGCCCTGCGTGGACTACGTTTGCTCTATTTTTGAAGTCATAAGAATTTCGTCTGGGACTACTACGCTGTTGAGTCCTACAAGATTAGTGTCACAGTATCCACCGGGGTACCTATCTTTTACAGTACCCTGACAAATATTTCATGTAAAGCATGTACTCCCGTGTTTTTGTCCCAAATTGTGCCATAGTAAATGTGCCCCAATGTGTTTTTTTTTACCTTTGCTAATTATTTAAAGAGGTTGTCCATTAAATAAATGACATGACATCGGAGCCATGGTGGGCGAAAAACCTGATACTTACCTACCTGTCCCCCATTGCTGCTGCTCCAGAGCTCCTGATGATTAAGGTTCGTGACTCATGCTACATTGTAAGTGAATAGAGCATGAGCCTCTCCAGTGTGTCGGGACAAGAACCCAGAAGAGAAGAGAAGTGGGTTGCTGAAAGCCCTGGAGGGACAGCTAGATAAGTAGCAGGTTTGTAAAAACAAGTTTTTTGGATCATATCTCTTGCTCTTTTTAAAAGTTCCATTTTGTCTATCCATGTAACTGTTTTGTATTCAACCCTTAAAGGGTTTGTCTAGTTCATTTCAAAATTAAATACTAAGATACTGCTACTGGCTTCTTTAAACCCCAGCTGTCAAGATACCTTATTAGCACTCTGCAACTGTGATGTGGGGGAAGGCAATGGGATGTAAGAGGAACCTTTCTAGCGCTGTTTAACAACTTAGATGCCAAGTTTACTATTGACAAAGGCATCTAAGGGGTAAATTGGCAGTGATGAGAGTTGTTTCCATTGCAACAGAACTTAAAGGAGTTTTGCCAAGAAGTGAGTTCATTACCTGTTATCTGCTCAGGAGAAAAGATAAACACAGCACGCTGAGTCACGGAGTGAGGGAGTGGGTCTGAGCAGAGACACAGTGGCAGGGAGCGTCTGAAATGTTTACTCAAATAATTACATTAGAACCAGTGGATTCTCTATACAAAAGACACAGAATCTTTCACCACAGTCCCTTGCAAGCTCCTTTATGTTCCCTGTCATCAGATAAGAAGTGCAAACACGCAAGCACGACCAGATCAGCTCCTGTCAGCTCCTGGTCATGTCTAATGTAAACTGTCAGGAAACTTAGGGCTTATAAAGAAAGCTGTAGCTCTCAGAGGCTTCACTTTTTGTAATCACATATATTTAGAAAAGGGATTAAATAGCCATTTTGGAGGATCCCACGTCAACATTACATCGTGGTAAAACCCCTTTAAAGTCACTTTAGGTTAATTTGCTCAGATTATGCCACTAAGAGAAATGGTAAATTACTTGACTGATGCCATTTACATGTTGGCTAAATTTAAGGTTTCCAGGATTGATGTTTGAATATTGTATGTAATATTGTGTATAAAACTATATCTGCCAAGCAGCATGACTTAACACTTCTTACCAGACACGTGCTCAGTCTGCCAGCAGAGTACAGGGGTCAAACATAATTCAGTAGACACCTTACATAGCATAGATAATATGGTAATAGCAGGCACTAATGCAAACATCATAATACTTTATAAAATTCCTGTAATGTATTATAACACTAACAACTGTATATTACAAACTCCTTTACTAAAACCTAAGCCCTCCTCAGCATAACCATAGTGGCAAAGGGAAGTACCTAGAAACACATAACAATCGCTATGAATGAATTATGTCCATCTCCCCCGGCGTACAATACATGCGTATTGTATGCTGGGAGAGAGAAGTGGCATGTCATTTCTTCAACGCGCTTATGTGCCGTGGGTAGTGGCAATGAATGGGGCCGGCCCCCCGAGCTTTAGAAGTATGCGCATGTGTAGGCGTTCTAAAACACCTGGAATATTGCAGCTCGTACAGTATGCACCGAAATACACAGTGTGAACATACCCAAATAATTATACATTATCAAAATAAAAATTGTTCAGTGCAAAGAATTGTCAGATATAAAAATCTTTTTTCTATAAAAGTAGACATTTTTCTTATAAAACATTCTTAGTGCAAACAGATTGATAAAATTTATCATATCACATAAGGAATAATAAAGGCAGGATCATTTTGTGAATCCTGAATGCCACACACAAATGTCCATTTCTTCCTGTGGGTGACATAAAAAGATATAGACAAAGAAAAGTCCATGACTTATGAATTTGGGGAAAATGGGAAAAGGGTAATATGGGCAATGTCCAAGGGTTAAAGGGGAATATGAACAAGATGACAATGTCCATGTGGATCTTGTACATTTGAGTCTCTCACAGGCATAATAAGAGTAAAGGGTATAAATGGGTTAAGGCTAACAATATATACACATACAGTATATACAGAGCTGTATAGCTCAACCCGGAGTCTGGAAAGTAATATGATGCTGTTCAAGTAGCATAACAGCTGGTTTGATCAGTCCTATCTATTACCCAAATGCACATAAACCTCCATGCAAACACAATTACTTGCATATAAATTATTACGTTCAAAACGCTGATAAAAGATACATAAAATATTTCTTTTCCCTTGCTTTCTATTTTTGTCTTTTTTTCTTTTTCTTTTCCTTTTAACATTTAAATACTTTTTTCCTACATATACCTATTCATACATTCAAAGCATAATTTTCCTATAAAACACATATACATTTTTCCATATAGACACTTAGGGCGATATGTATGAAGATCGGCGCGTCAAGGTGGCCGTTTTCACGTTTTTTGCCATGTAAACTGCGCCTGATGTATGGCCATGCCCGAAGTGTGCTCATAAATGCGGTGTAAAGTTCCCCGCGCCTCGCCTGTGTGTGAGGCGCATTGCATAACATAGGCGCATAAGTAATGCACCTAACATGTATTAAGTTTCGAGACAGGCTCGAAATCAGAGATAAATCATTAAGCATGTCAGTGAATAGAAATTCTGCTTGGAGGACCACAGGTCCCAGCAATACCTGTGCTGTGCTGGCTCTTGCTGTATCTACTAAATAGAATAAAAGGTGAAAACAGCAAAAATATATCTCAAATTGTTGGTATTAAAAATTAAAAAAATTAACATCAGTACAACATCATCAGTGGCTTATGTAACGTAAAATTAGTTTAATTTTCTCTGAATTTTAAAGACCTTTTATAGCTGATATTTCTTTCTTTTGAGATATTATATATATTTCCAATAATTTTACATGATCAACTTTTTCAATACATTGAAATCTTTTTTAGACAACTTGGATAGTTATCTTTATTCATTGATTAATTTTATTGACAAATCATTTTTATAAATCATTTTTAACTGTAGACCTAGAGCACATTTTGCCCCATTAAAATAAGTTCTAGCTCCACTTCGCCTCCTCCGGCTCAGGTAGACCACATTGAACTAGGTCTGCCTGTCGGAGCTGTAATGCGCCTCACTTTGCCGACCGGCATTCATACATTCATGCTTTCGAATGTGGTGCGTCCCGCCCCAGAAAGCCCACAGCGCGCCCACTGCATGCCCCTTCATGTTAGGCGCATACGAAAGTGGCGAAGCTTGCGCCAAACAACGCATTACTGCGTTCGACAGCGGAGCCGGCACAGTGAGGCACATTATATGCCCTTAGGGTGACATGCATTATCTAGGCGCATGGAAGCCAGCTCTAAATAGCTTTAAAGCAGTGTATAATGCGCCTGACTGTATTAACCTGTTCTACTGCGGGTCATAGATTTTGCGATTTCTAGTTCTACTATGACAACTCAGGCTCAGGTAAACCACTTTTAACTTGGTCTGGCCGTTCCAGCAGTAATGCTCTCAGTTTTGCTGTCCTTCAGTCATAAATGTGTAGAATCATACAGTTGTGGTGTGATACGTCTCCAGAACAACCCCACATCTTGGGTGTATTACAAAGTGCCACGGGTGCCACATAATGTACCTAATTTTGGAGTGCACCTGCTCATACATCTAGAAAACAGGGCTGTGCCAATTTTTGGGCTGAAAGGAAACCAGAATACTGGTGCAGCCCCAAACATTCATGTCGCCCTTAGGGCCTCATGCATGAAAACTGTCTAGGTCGAAGTGTCTTTGTTGCCCATAGCAACCAATCAGAGCTTTCATATAGTGCTCTGAAATTATGAAAGGGGGGCTCTGATTGGTTGCTATGGGAAACAAAGACAATTTTCATACATATTCCCTTTAATTCCTACACTCAAAACATTCTCTCTATATAAAATATTAATTGCAGTATCGCTCAACTATGCACAAATATCATAAATGTAGCTTATCTCCTATTAGCCGCAACAATGATGGGTAGCATACTACCTAGCCAGGCAGGCGCATATTGCATGGTTAACATAGTTCTCTAGCACTAGGGGGTATATCGCATGCGTACATAATAGAACATTCTGCTTCTCTTCAACCCTTGCTCCAAAGTGGCAGCGGACAATCCCCATCAGACTCAGGTTATGTTCACACAGCATATTTGCAGTCCGTATTTCGGGGCATAATTGAGCTGTAATACGCTTGAAGTATCACCTGCAAATACGATAATTCATAGCTTTCTTTGAGAGCTATTATTACCTGACGTTTTCCCCTACGTCCCAGGAGAAAGAAGTGACATGTTATGTGCCAGGGAAAGTGAAAGTCTATGGGAGCCGCCGCCTGGCCAGTGCATACTTCTGAAACACCTGTCATATAGTGGCATGTACAGTATTCCCCCACAATACGGTGTGTGAGCATACCCTAACTACATGATGAGAAGAATAACTGTAAGCCAAGAGCACCTGAGCAAATTACACATTTCTCACAGGTGGGACCTGCACCTATGAGACAATGATGACATAGCCTAGCGATATGCCATCATTGTGTATCATGGAAAAACCCCTTCAAAGATGACTAAGCACCTGAATATGGGCAGGAGTTCTTTCAGCACCACAGAGTGGGGAAGTCTGCAGCCATTGTGGAGAAGAAGAAAAGGAAATGCAGGTCCTTAGAAGAGGGAGCCTGCCATGATTTAGTTAGTTCTTGTTTTACTTATTGTTGAGAGTCCAAGGATCCTGTTTACCAGCATCAGGGATTATCCACTACACTAGCCTGCAGTGAAGTGGAATAGGCTAACAGACATCACCAGCCTGGGAGCTCATAGGGGAGAGAGAGAATGAGGAAAGCAAACAGGAACATGTAGATGGGAGAGAAAAGAAAGAAAAAAGAAAGAGAATAAAGGGACAGATGGGAATCTGTCCAGAGAGAAAGAGAGAAGAAGAAGAGAGATGTAAATGAAGACAAGGCCTGAGTAGAAGTACAACTCCAGTTCTAAGACCTGACCACTGCCCTGCAGGCTGTTGTCTACAGTGAAAGTAAAAGGAGAAACAGAGATAAGGAATTACCAGAGGCTTATAATTGGGAAGAGAAGTGTGGAAACCTGCAGGTGTTATTGTCTACCTGCAGTGTGACCTGATAAAAAAATGTAACCTGATAAATTGATATTGCAAGACCTGCAAGATCCCAATCTAAGAGTCTTCGTGGTTCTCTCTGTGCTGGTGTATTATACCTCCAAGCACTCCAAGAGACTTGACATCCACGCACACAAGTATGTTAGTGCTATATAAATAAAGATTAAAATTATTATTATTATTATTTTTTTATCCTGTTAAATTTTTCTTTAACAAAAAAAATACAGCCCTTCTTTGCTTGTGGAATCACCCGGTATGTTTTTTCCCCACTTTTGGCATGTAGAATATACACCATTCTGGAGGGTATGGTTCCTTTGTAAGAGTGGATATGTAAGAAGGTTATTTGAAAACAGGGGTGTCGAACCCAAACCCACGGGGCAAAGCTGACCTGCAGTGTAATTATATTTGGCTCATGTGTAATGGCAAGGAAATGTACAGAAGAGGAGCGAAAAAAGCCAGGAGCTGTCATTATACTGCTCTCACGCAGCCCTCCCCCCCTGAATAGAGCAGAGAAGGGACAATGTGGCAAGAGAAACAACTCAGACAGCTGGATGGCTGATAAGAAATAGCAGGATGACTGATAAGATAAGAAGAACTCACAGGGAGAGAAGGAACCAAAGCCTCAACACTTATAACCCTTGCTCAGCGTCCCTTACTGAGCCTCGCATCATTGCAGGCAGCAGGTACTCCCAAAGCAATACGCCGGACTATCGGCAGGAATAAAAAGTGCATCTTGTTGAAGACGCACAGGAAACAAGTGAGTTTAACAGACATTGTTCAGTACCGAAAAATAATATGGGATACTGTTTCCTAGACCCTTTAGGCCCGTTACACGGCAATGTGACAATACCGAGTCGGGTATCTCTAGACGGTAATAGTCCTTGGATGTGTGTGCCGATGAGCGTGGAGAAACAGCCTCCTGCCTCCTTCAGCAGTTCACTGTTCACATATGCTGTCCGAAAACCTGGAACGGAATGTGCAAGTTGAATGCTTATTCATGCGGCCCATGTCCGAGCAGAAAAACTGTGCGAGGTGGGGACTGCTGCAAACGTGGTTACCCTAGGAAGTCCCCATAGTGCATCGGATTTGAGGACTGTTTCTTCAGACGGTCTGGCAAAACGCCGGCAAACTATTCGCCTGAAAAACTGTCCGCAAACCCGTGCTGTGTTGACATGCCCTTAGAGCATACCAGAACATAAGGCAGTGGGGGAGGAAAGTACTTGAGAAAAAAGACAAGTTTCCATTGAAAAAAGAGGCATAAGATTTTTTTTTTATTTTATTTAATAATTAAATGCCATAGATGTGTCTTTTATATATGACATTTGATTTCAAGTGTTTATTTCAAGGTCATTGTTATATTTGATGAAAAGTTCAACAATTGTAGACATTTTTCAATAAATAACAAAGGTTTGCCCACACTTGCCAATTTTTAAAATTTTTGGCCTAATGACAGGTGACCGGTCAGAGGATACACACACAGACAAGTGTGGCCCTGACTCTGATCCCAGCCCCTGTCCCTGATCCGATTTGTGGAACCGACCCTTAACAGTGCTCGGCCCCAAACCAGAAGACTGATGGACTGCACTGATAAAAAGTGTGGACACAGACAGGACAAACAGATACCAAACAAAAGCGTAGTACGTGCGAGTGTGGGGTTTGTTTCCCAAAGTCATGCAACAGTTTCGTGCAACGAGGTACAGAGCGTGAGACAAAGAGAGGATAACCGGGGGCTATCATAGTCCGGCAACAGATACAGGCCAGCGTGGTACAGAACGTGAAGACTGAGTGGGAAAACCATGGTCCAAACCAAAGTGTCAGGAGAGGCACAAAACCAAGAAGCAAATACGGCGAACTACAGAGAAACAACCTATAGCATGCAAGGATTGAAGGAAGAGGTGGCTATAAGATATGAGGAAGGTGAGGAAACAGAGCAAGGCGATAAGGGAGCGAATCTGTCAATCTCTGAGAGTTGAATTACCCAAGAGAGTGCTGGAAATTCCAGCCATGGGCGTTGGCCAGGATGTCAATTAGAAGTCCCATGAAGAAGACAGAGTTTCACTACAAGATAAAGCAAGGCCAGCATTATGGTCGCAACGGCATTTTCGCCGACAGACCAGTGGAGCGAGATAGACACGAATAGTGACACGTACCGCGCCCCTACTAAGTAGGGGCAACACGCGGACCCGTCCTTAGTGACCCCCTTTTTTGGAGTGAGGTTAGCGTGTGGTGGAAGCTTTATTATCGTTTTCCACAAGTCAGGGGTCGTGCAAGGTCCCTGAGACTGTCACCCACAACTCTACCGCTCCTCAGGACTCAATACCCCAATCCAGGTGACCTAGGTAATGGAGAGCGTCTGGAACTCTGCGGTATCAATTATTAAACGCTCAATTTCATAATATCTAGCCTCCCCCTTGTATGAAACGCACAGGGCGAGGGAGGAGGTGACGGACCGATCACTGAGCGGAATGATAGCCTTTTATAAGTAAAGATATTGAGAAACACAGGATGAATGCGGAGGAAAAAAAAAAAAATTTTTGCTTATATTATTTGAAAGCGAGTAAATCTAAAAGATACCACCGGGGTTTAACAATTTCAGAGAAAACAAAGGGACCAATAAACCGAGGGCGCCGAACGTAGTAGAACGGACCCGAAGGCTGAGATTTTTCTGTCGGATGAGACACACCTTGTACACCTGACACCGCATATTCATTTCCAGGTCGACTGTTTGCTATTAGCATATTTAACCTTGTTGTTAGTTTCGTGCTTTTTCCTAGAAGACTCGCACGCGACTCTAGCCCATTACCTGTTCACAGTCGGCTTGATGGCGGTTTAATATGGAAGAGAACTTAGAGATCGCGAACCGTGTTCAGCGGAGTACCTAGGTGAAGCGCGTAAATACAGAAAAATGGTAGAAAATCGGGTATGATGAATTCTCGTGTATTTGTTTAGAGTGTAGCAAACTCGGGGGGCCATAGGCAAAAACTCACGTCCACTTCACCTGACACTCCGAAACATTACACATCTATAAGATATTGGATTCAGTAGACTAGATTAAGTCTTACATCTGCCCATATATTTGGGGAGTGGAAGGCCCGATGATAAGGACAAAGAGATGGCCTAGGTTACCACAAAACACGCCCGTCCAAAACCTTGGACGACAAACTGTAACCCCTCTATCAGACACAGTGTAGCAGGAAGGAATACCTATGAATCTCGAGTATATAGAGAACAAAAAAATCGTCGAGGGTTTTGGCTGATTGTTAGAATTTTCTTTAGAGCATAAATGACACATTTTAGTAGAATCGGTCTACCACCACCCGAAAAACCCAAATTACCGACTTGAGACCCTAGAAAGGTGGAAGGTCGGTAATACATTCCATAAAGATATGTGACCAAGGCCTGTGTGGTCAAATGGGAGAGGGTGCACTAATCCTTCAGGAAGAGTTGCCGTGTACCTTAGCCCAGGCACAACGAAGTCTCCCACAAGCAGTAAACAAATTCCCAGACATCACGACGTACGCGTGCCCCGGAGACACGTTAGGCCGACCAATATGTACGAGACGAGGAGGTATCCTGTGCCAGCCCGCGGATGCCAAGATGCCCCATACAGACTGTGGTGAGGAGTGGACCCTCCTCCAACAAGATTTTCAAACGAGAAGAACATGGAAACAAAGAGTTTTCCGTGGGGAGGATACTGTGAGGGGCCGAGCCTTGAGAGTTCAGCAATCGCGGGAGACACAGTTTTCCCCCCCCCCCCCCCAGGTGAATAAGGGTAGCAACAACTACTTCCCGGAGCGAGATATTTTCGGTTCCTCCACCTTCGTGACAATGGCTTTGCAGCCTTAACATTTTTTGCCCCCTGGATGATAGTTTCCCACCACAAAATTAACCTAGTAATAAACAGAGCCCATCATGCTTGGCGGGGGTTCAACCCGTTTAGCATTATCAGGATACAGAAGTTTTTATGGTCCGTAAGAACAGTCCCCCCTATGTCTTGCCCCGCTCCAGAAGGTGCCACCAGCTCTTCAAAAGAGCCCATTTTGATGGCTAGCAGTATGGCCTGCCGTTACCAATAGTCGTAGTTGACCTCTTGTGGTGGAGAACCTTTTTTCTGAGAAGAAGGCAATGGGTCGAAGATTAGTATGATGGTAGGTTCATTTTCCCTGGACATGACCTGCTCCCATCCCTAGCGATTTCAGATGCGTCCCACCTCAACGAACAAAAGGTTGTTCATTGAAGTCTGGGGGGTGGACCAAGAACAGGTTCTAAGTGAAACATTTTTCAAGGAGTACAGAATGCCTGTTCGGGCTCGAGGTGTCCCAGGAGTAGGGGTCGAGCCTCCTAACTTAGTAAAGTTCAGTGAGTGGGTTTAACAATCAAGGCTAGAAAATCATGATAAAATTTGCGGTAGTAATTAGTGCAAACCTAAAAACGTTGGCATCTCCTACAAGGTAAGTAGGTCCTCCGACCCAATGTGTGAATGCCGAACAACCAATTGTTAGCACTAGGACTAGAGTCTGTACCCCAAGACCCAGATCTCCTGGACTTCCTGAGAACAGACATTTAGAACAGATTTGAGGCGCCTAATAGATATCGCAGACGTAACCTGGAGAGGACATCCCTTACATGAATCCGATGATAACAAAATCTGGTGGTAAAATGATGAGGATGTCATCTAAGTACACAATAACAAAACGTCCCCAGAATTGTCCTAAGAAACATTAACAAATCGTTGGAAGAACGGCGTTGGCATTACAAAGACCGAAATGGGCCAGACTAGGTATTCGAATGTGCCCCTCAGTTTATTAAAGGCCCTTCTTTCCATTCAACCCCTTCCCTGATCCGGATTAGTTGTATGCCCCACGGAGATCAATTTTGTGAAAACCATCGTGCACCGGACCACCTGGCTAAAGAATCCGGGATCAGGGGAAGTGGGTGCTGGTCTTTTATAGTGATCTTATTGACTCCCTGTAGTCAACACAGGACGGAAGGCCTCCATCTGTTATTACCTCGACAAAGAAAAAAACCAGCACCCACCGGCGAGTAGATGTCGGATTGACCTTTTTCCAGCTTTCCTTAATATCTTGACGCATAGATACCGTTCCGGGGTAGATTTAAGATTTGACAAGTACGACCCTTATGGCAGCTTGGCCCCTGAATGAGTCTAATAGCGCAGCATATGGCCGATGCCAGCGGGAGGGTGTCCGCAACGGACACAAAGACAACTCTTCATAATCAGAGACGAAATCGGGCATACAAAATCACATATATGAGAACACACCAATGACTGTAACAGTCTGTCAAATGAGGACCACATGACTCCCTCCCATTTAAACCAACGCTCAGCAGTCCTCCCATTCAAGCAAACAGTAATATAAAGGCGTAACCAATGGTAAGCCCAAAAGTAATATCAGTAGTAAGTCCTCTCCATAACAAAAAAAGACAATTGTTCGGGAATGCAGCACCCAACATTCAGTGTAATTTCAGTGCTGCGGTACTTCATTCTTCCCTCCATTAAGGGGTAGAGTTCACACCTGAAGGCCGAAAAGAGGGAACGATAACGGATTAGCGTTCTACCCTAAGGCTTGGGCCACAGTCATGCTAAAGAAAACAAACGTCTGTCTCCAAAATCGATCATAGCTTTGGACACATCAAAACGTCCTTGAACCCGGAAATTAAGTTACCTCGGCAAAGAAATCTTAGTTATCCCAATTAATGGGGGGGTATACCGGTACGCGTTGAGTTATCCTTCATTACTTGGGGCTGTGCCTGACAGGGCGTTAGGTCCGGATCGTCCACGGTTGACTTATGCTGGGTTCGGGCATCTCCTCAGAACATGGCCTTGGATCCGTCGAGGCCGCGACAGAAAGAAACACACAGTCATGCTGTCCGCTTTGGTCGATAGTTTTCCCGGTGGCTCCATGGATATCCTGCCGTACGGGCGGTAGCCCCAACGCATGGGTTTTCCTCTCGAGGCCGAGCCATCAGCAGTAGATGGTGACAAGGAGTGGGAAGAGGAGTTTTAAAGCAGACATATTGGAGAAATCTTAATAGTGGACTACGATCTATAACTAGTACCAGAATAAATCGACCGCATCCATACGTTTTTCCCTGCGTCGTTTCTCTCAAGCCTATCTGTCGATAGATACCAGCTCGGTTTAGACATAAAATCCCGCTAAGGGGTCTCATGGAATAGGATGACTGACCATAGCTAATGCCTCACAGCTTCCAACAGCCCCTGTCTAGAAGATGGGTCTTAATGTGTAACGAGGTGGATCAGTTCCAGCCCAATTACCGCGCTTCCATGTCAGAAATTCAGAACAGTAACTCCTCATCAGTGCGATGATCCCAGCTGGATGGATAAGAGATGGTTTCCGCCAACTGTCTGCCTTGGCCGGGTTAGGGTTCATCATAAATATGGCCCTATGTAAGAGAAAAAATTTGTCGCCTACACGACTCCACTCTTGGGCCGTAGGAGCATACTCAATGCCAATTCCTGAGGTTGGACCCTGGAGGATGGGACACTGAGCCATGGCAACTTCCTCACCTCTGAGGAAAAATGGATTGAAAACCGTAAAAAATAGGCGACGGATTCCCTTAGAGGTCCGAAACTTAACATGGGTTTCCCTCGAAACAGTCCAGGTAAGTCGCAGGGATTTGGTTTGTGCTGTACATTTTGACCCACAAACCACGATAGAGGGCACGGATACTAACGGGAAACGACTGGAATCAGAGGCGGAGTAACATAGCATCCCAAGTCGAGAGTGAGATCTGGGACATAAGGCCCGCCATGCCCTGAATTGCGTGTGGTTAACGCTCATGCCAGAGCGGTCCGAGACCGAGCAGGTCGGTGCTCAAAAGCTGAACCGCAGGTGAAATGGTTCTATGAGTATGGGCCTGTGCTATTAGTGAGATGTCAGGACCGGTCAGACAACAACCCACAGACAAGTGGGGACCCTGACTCTGATCGCCCAGCCCCTTTCCCTGTCCTTTGGGGGAACCCGTGGTCTGCCTTAACAGGGAGGTTGGGCCTGGGCCCAACCATGAAGACTGTGAAAGCTGCACTGGATATAAGTTGTTACACAGACAGGACAAACAGAACACCAAACAAAAGCTTAAGGTCGGGCGGCGGTTCAAAGTGTCAGCACCAGGTTCGGTGCAACGAGTAACAGAGTCGTGAGACACAAAGAAGATAACCGGGTGGGGGACAGTCCCAAGTCGGCAACAGTACGGGCAGCGGTGGTACAGAGATTTGAGGAACAAGAGGGGGAAAACCAGGGTCCCCAAAGGCCAAAGGTCATGGAGTTGCACGAGAAACCAAAGGACGCAAATGAACGGCGAACTAACATTGAAACAACCTATTAGCAGGCAAGGTAGTGAATGAAGTGTGATGGGCTATAAATAGGGGAAGGGGAGAAGACATGAGCAGGGAGGGCAGATTAGAGGGATCAGTAATTCTGTCCGGTCTCTGAAGTTGATGATTTAGACCCAGATATGTGCTGGAATAGTGTTTCCAGGCCGAGCGAGTGTGGGTGACGTTTGGCCAGGATTCAATAAAGGATGCCCCAGAAAGAAGACGGATGTAGTTCATCTACAAAGATAAAGCAGGCCGGTTCATATTTGGTACGACTAGTCGGCCTTCGGCGCGACGACCAGGAGGACTGTAGACCAGATGACCAGAACTATACACCTACTCTGTATTTTTGATTTTGAGACCCTGTTTTAGAATGCCTGTAAACTCTTGGGGAAATGATATTTATGTGTCCTAGGAACATGGAGTTAGCCTATGAGCTATACTGCTTTAGTGATCATGATCAAAGCTCTTGGGAATAGAATTTGTGTTATGGCTGTGGATCGATTGACACTGGAGTAGCTTTTACTGCTCTTCTCTAACTGGTGAGAGCATTAGGCACCTGACGTATGTGGGTTAAACAGATGGGTCTCTAACCCCAATGAGAGTTAGAAAAAAGTATTTCTGTTGTTCCCCTTCTAGTCACTTCCTAAAACAGACATGTCAGGAAAGGTGACAGGTCCACTAGAAGCAATCTAAATTGTAATTAATTCTTAAAGTTCCTAAACCGGATGCCTATTGAACTGTGCTTCATAACAAACTATGTGGTCCCTTATTTAGTAAACAAAAACATCTGAGAATGGGAATATTCATATTTGCGTTTTAATCACTCGAGCGTCCTCATTCTCATCGTAGGGAGCAGATGTTCGTATCTGTAAAGTTGACAAGAAACTAATTATATCCTTCTTGCATATAATTTTGCCCAGGTTAAGCTAGGTGTAGTTATTAAAAACGAGGGATTACCCAGGCCTTTACTTAAACTACTTGAGGATGATTATCTGAGCAATACATTTATTAAAAAATGAATATGCATTCAAGGTTCCGAGTCTGGTGTCGAATTTTTAAAGATTAAGTAAGGTATAGAGTTACTATGTATACAGTAGTTTTGACCAACTGAGGTATGGAATTCACAAAACCTCTGGTACCATGAAGTTAGCAACAATATCCATTAACCCCGATACCGGGGCCCCGGATCAGTTTTGGCCTCTCATACAGAGCCCCATTTTTTAAGATCTGGTCATGTGGTCACTTTATGTGAGAATAAGCTTTTTTGACACTTTAACCTAGTCCATTGTGAGTCAAGGATTGTTTTCTAATGAAACATTGTGCTTTAAGTAGTAAAAAAATTTTGGCCCAAAAAATCCCTTGTTTTTTTTGTAAAAAAATTATAAAAAAAATCGTAAAAAATTTTGAAAAATTTTTCCCAAATTTTAAACTTAAAAAATTTTGCATGTAAGAAAGTTTAGTTTTTCCCACTAAAAATGTTTAAAAATGCACCCAAACCTATGTTGCTGTAGTTTGGCAAAATTTTTTTAAAAAATGTTTTTTTTTTTTTTAGACATTAGGGGCTTAAAATTTTTAAGAATTTTTTTAAAAAATTTGTAAAAAAAATTTCCCAATTACTTTTTTTAGAAAAACCAGCCCATTTTAAAATGTTTTTTGAGTTTAATTTAAAAACCCTTGTATTTAAAGCTCCCCCTTTTTAAAAAAAGACCTCTTAAAAAAAAAAAAAAAAACTAAAAAAAAAAAACACCCTTAAAAAAGAAATTCAAAAACCCCCTTTAGGAATTTTTATTTACCCATTAGGTGTTTCACAGGAATTAAAGGAAAAAGTGGAGAAAAATTTCAAAATTTCACTTTTTTTTTTAGATTTTCAAAATTTTTATACATTGTTCAAAAAAAATACGGTATTTGTGATAGGAAAAACAACATAATATAAAACCCCCAGTTCTGCCGTTTTCAGAAAATATCTATTTTGTACCCCTAGTGCATTATTTGGCTCAACCAAACCCCCGAATAGGGGAGCACCTACGGGACTTTTGGGGGTATTTTTTCATTCCCATTTTTTTTAGGCGCCATTTCAGGTTTGCGGACGCCCTAAGGTGTAAAAACTTAAAAACCCCCCAAAAAATCCCCAGATTGGAAAATACCCCCTTTAAAGAATATATCCGGGGGTTTGTTAGGAGCTTATCGCCCCCAACAGGTGTGTCAAAAATTTTTTTAGCGTTTAGGCTGTGGGAAAAAAAAAAATTTTTTCCAAAAATCTGAATTTTGCTAAACAATTTTTAAATTTTTTTTAAAGGAATCCGGGAAAAAAAAGACCCCAAAACCTTGTTACGAAAATTTTTTCCCCAAGTTGGCAATACCTACATGGGGGTTTGAAATTTCTGCTTTTTGGGCACATGGCAGGGGGTTTAAGGGAGGGGAGCGTATTTGGTTTTTGGGAAAATGCATTTTTTTGGGGGGGGGGCCATGTGCATTTAAAAAAGGCCCCCCAAAGTAAAAACAGGTAAAACCCTTTCCCAGAAGTAAAAACCCTTTTTGGATTCGCATCCCTAAATTAAAATTTAATCTAGGGGGTGTATTGTACTTTTTGGGTGGCCGGGGGTAAAAAGTTGTTTTTTTTTTGCAAGGGGCTTTAAAAATGGGGGGAAAACGCAATTCCGCCATTGTTTTTTGGGTTTTCAATTTTAAAAGGCTTCGCCCCCCTAGTATAAATGACAGGATTTTTTTTCCCTTTTGGGGGGTTCGGTACAATTCCCAATGGTACAAATTTTATATAGTTTTTTTTAGGTTTAATTTTAAATTTTAAACAAATAGTTTTTGGTCTTTTAAACCAAATTCCCGGTTTTTTTTGTTTTTTCTGTTTGTTTACCCCAAAACTTTTTTCGTTTTTGTAAAAGGAGTAAAATTTTGGGCTTGTTTTTTGTGGGATGAGTTGATTTTTTAAATTGTCCCATTATGGGGGGCAAAAGCGTTTTGAAAACTTTTTATTAAAGGTTTTTGGGGAGGCTTTTTGAACAAAATTTACAGCATTCCTGGTGGTTTTTTTTTTAATTTTTATTTTTTAAACGCGGTCCGTGCGATATAATTTGCCAAAAAGTTTACTCGCAGGTCGTACGTTTCCAACGATCCCCAATTTGTTATTTTTTTATGTTTTACTGCTTTTACACAAAAAAAAAATTTTAAATTTCAAAAAGGGAAAAAACTTTTTTTGCATCGAAATAGTCTGAGACCCAAATTTTTTAAAATTTTTTCTGTGTAGGAGCTGTGTGGGGGCTTGTTTTTGGGGGAAGAGTTAAATTTTTTAATTGGTATAACTTTTTTGGGGGGAAAGACTTTTTAAACAGTGTTAAATAGTTTTTTAAAAGGGAAAGGGTGAAAAAATTTTAAGCAATCCTAGTAGTGTTTTTTTTTTTAAATTTTTAACAGCGCTAAATTTAAGAAACCCCAATTCCCCTTTACCCTTTATTTCCCCTTGGGTCGATACGTTACGGGGGATACCTATTTTATGTTTTTTTAAATTTTTTTTAAAAGCACCTTTAAAAAAAAAAAAAGTGTTTTTATTTGTTAAATTATTTAGGGATTCACTTTTTGGAGAGCCATAATTTTTTTTTATTTTTTCCCGAATCCCGGGGGAGGGGGGGTTATTGACTTTTTTTGGGGGGATGAACTGAATTTTTAAATTTGGTAAAATTTTGGGGGTTTCAAATAAAAGTTTTTTGATCGCTTTTTTTTCCCAAATTTTTGTGTGCAGGTGTAAAAAAAAAACGAAATTCGGTGATTTTTTTTTTTGTTTTTTTTTTTTATGGGGGGCCCCTTTTGGTTTAAATTTTAACTTTGACAGTTTTTAGGGTGGGTAATTACGCATGCGGCGAAAACCAAATAGGGGACTTTTTTTTTTTTAAATTTTTTAGGGGCGTTGGGGTTTTGAAAAGGGGAAAAAAAGGGGGTGTACTTTTTTTTATTTTTTTTTTTGTGTTTGGGGTTTTATTTTTTTTTTTTCTTTTTGGAAAATTTATTTTTACTTTTTTTATTTATTTTTAAACCCCCAATAAACAGATTGTTGTTAAAAGGGGGCCAGTGCACAGAAAGAATACTTTTGAAATGGGTCACCATGACAAGTTTGTTCCCATCCCCAAAATGCATTGGGGGCCCATGGTGGAGTAAAAAGATGAAAACCGGGAAAGTCCCGTTATTTTTGGGATCTTCAGACAGGAGATGGTGCCGCATTTACGTGCGGCAGCGACGGGGAAGGGGAGGATTCATTCCGCCTGGGTTTTTCATTATTGACCCAAAATGACAGGCTGCGGTAAAAAAAAGCTTTAAATTTCCCGGGGGCCGGAGTCACCCCGGCCGGGGGTGTTTGGGGCTTGGGGCCCAGCGGTTTTTCCCGCGGGGCCCCATGTTGGATGGCTTTGGCTGGCACCCCTCCCGGGATGCCAGGGCGTTTTGGTTTTGCCCAAATTGCGGGAAAGGCCCTTTCCCCGTTAGGGGTTTCCTTCCCCCTATTTTCGGGAAAGGGGTTTTTAAAAGAGATGTGAAATCTCCTGACATGCCCAAATTTTAGGAATCCTTGTTTTTTCCTGTAAAATTAACAATTTGGGGGGCATTTTCCCTCTTGTAATCTGTTTTGTGTTTTTCCTTGTTTTTTCCTCCTAGAAATGATTACTGAATATTAAAGGGGGGTTTTCCCCTTTCCCCAGTATTCAAAGGGGTGTGCCTCCCTGCCAAAAATTCTTTCAGAAAATGTTTGGGGACAATGTCAGTCTGTGCATGCCCTCCCCCCTCCCAATTGGTAACACCAAGCTGAAAGATTCAGTAAAGAAATTTCTAAAAGGGAAAATAAAAGTAAGCACAACACGGGTTATAAGAAAAAGATCCCCTCCAGAATTGTTATTTTAAAAGGAACACAAGGATTCCCGAAAAAAAAGCCCTGTCGGGGAAACACCCACGTTCCCTTTAAAAGTTGCAGTCCAGGACCTCTATGGACTCTTGTTTTTTCCAACACTTCCTAAAATGCTCAATTGAATAGAGATCCAGGCATTTGGAGTTCAATTCAACACCTTAATCACTCTATCATGTTCCTGAAACCATTCCTGACATTTTTGAACTGAGGAAGAGCATATTATTCTAGTGAGAGTCCAATGCCTTTAGGAAATATTGTTGCTGTGAAGAGGTCCGCTTGTTCTGCATCAATGTTTAGGTAGCTGGTATGGGTCAAAGTAATGCCAATACCCAAAGTTTTCAGCAGATTATAGTCCAGAGTCCAATACTATCCTCCATCTCTTTTTTTACCTTATTGTATCCTGGTGCTATCTCCAGATAAGTGTCACCTGGCCATCCACATGATGTAAAAAAAGAACAACCTGATTCATTAGAACAGGCTGATATTTCCATAGTCCAGTTCTAATGCTCATGTGTCCATCATAAGCATTTTCACCAGAGGATGGGCACTCTGACTGGCCTATAGCTAGGGCTGTGTTGCCCTGTGTGTTCTGACACCCCACTATCATAGCCATCAAAAACTTTTTTTGCAGTTTGCTACAGTAGCCCTTCTGTGGGATCAGAGAAGACAGGCTAGTCTTCTGTTACCATGCACATGACTTTGTTTTGTGCACCCATGATCCTGTCTCTAGTTCAACAGTTATCCTTCCAGAACCACTTTTAGTAGAAATAAACTGCTTCATAGTTGTAGTACCGCCCACCCAAAACCTGATGCTTTAGAGATTCTCTGGTTCAGTTGTTTTGCCATCAAAATTTAACCCTTGTCAAAGTTTTACAGACCTTTATGCTTATCCATTTCTCTGATTCCACTTTAACAACTTCAAAAACGGATTGTTCACTTGCCTCATACAATATATTCCACTCCATGACAAGAGTCATTGTCACAAGCAAATCAATTGTATTCACTGCATACACACATATATTACTTTGCACATACATTGCTTTACTTTTCTGTACTCATCTTGAGTGACAGCATGTCTTATAGCCTATTCTCATCAGAAGATGCATTTAATCTTATAAATGCAATGTCTAACTCTATCATGTTATGTGCAGGTTGTACCTTTTTGTGAATAACCCCTTATCAAGTTGTATTGTATTGTTGCTTAGGATTTATATAACCTGTTATTTACTTATTTCTCAAAACTTTAAAAATCTGCTAATATAAGATAAGATAATATAATATTATAAGAAACTACTAGATACTTAGTCCACTATGGTAACGATATTAGGAAATGCATTCACTTAAATGTAGAGTTCTTGTCCCAGGACAATGACTATAATCTATATATATATAAAAAAATCTGTTGGACTGCTGAGTACAGGGCACAGTGGAGTGAGTTTAGATTAGAAGGCATCCTTCACCCCCCTGCTTGGAGCCCACTCACATCACCCTGGGGGCTGACTGTGTGTGTAGCAGGAACTGCTCTCTGCTACACTGGTGAATGTGTGGCATGATATCATTCTCCTTAAACCCATACCCATTGGCTAGTGAGTGCTGGCCACAGTGTCCCCTATAGTATAATCAACTGTTCAATATTTTAGTACTTTTTGCACAACTTACTGATCTCTAACAAGGAGCTTAATAGCAAAATTTACAACAGGTGTTTGATCCCTGAATCGTCCAATAAGTTTAGGGGATCATTTTGAATTGGGATTTAAACAGTCCTCCTCATCATTTTGACATCATCAGTCACAGAAAGGCAATGAAGTGGATGTTCTTTGGCTTCATTACACAACTCCAGGCATGTTTAAGGGGGGGTGTTTAAAAACCCCAAGTGTCACGTCAGCCCCATTAATAACTATGAATCTGGTCCGCAACCCAAAAGGGACCAACGGGCCCCTGCCTGGCTGGTGACGCGGTCTCCTTGTCTCCCCGCATTTTGATGGCCATCTTTTGCTCAGATTGAATAAATTTTTTATCACTGAAAAGCATGGACCATGTCCTCATTTAGTGTAGATGCTCCCGGGGCCAAAGCAAGACGATATCCCATGCTGGTGGTGTTTCGGGCACTAGCATGCAACCCACTGTTTTACAAAAAGTCTGAATAAAACCTGGGGGCCCCTCACTTTCCTTTAAACCCCCTTAAAAGACCCCCACCGTCTTTTGACGGGGGCCGGGGGGTCGTTCGTCTGCAGCGACGTCTTTTGACGTCGTGCAACATCGGGGGTTTGCGGCGCCCGGGGGCCACAGTGCGCTAGGATGGGGTTGGGTACCCCGCCCCGATCCCAAGCTCTCTGCAGGGATCGGGGAGCGGAGGAAACCCCCGCAACCATCTTTAAAAACCCCTTTTTTGCGCGGTGCGTTACCCCAGCGCAATCAAGGGTTTCCCTGCCTGTCGGGTGATCGGAACGCCCCGGTCACCCCCCAGAGCTCAGGGACCCCCCTGCACAGTCAGTCTGGGGACCTACATGGCCCCGAGTTGCTGTGTAAGAAGCCGGGAATTTGGATGCACTGGTTGCTGTCCTAATCACTCCCCTGTGTCAGACTGCAAGTTAGCATGTATTAGCATATATGAAATAGCTAATACTTACTAAGTGTAAAAAAAAAAATAAAAAAAATGTTAAAATTTCTCCCCTTATGGGAGTCAAAAAAAAAGTAAAAAAAAACCAAAAAAAGTGTAAAAAAAAAAAAAAAAAATAAAAAATAAAAAAAAAAATAAATATTTAAAAAAAAATAATTGTACATAAATTTTCACGCACAAAAAAACCTAAATATTTGGTATCCAAAGACCGTATAACCGTAGAATTAACTAACAAGTTTTTAAGGTGAAATGGAAGGTTTTAAAAAAAAATTAAAAAAAAAAAAAAAAATTTTTTGTAAAAAAAAAAAAAAAAATACTGCAATTATTTTAAGGTATTTAAAAACTATTCCCTTATAAAGACACTTTCTGAATAAAAAAAGGGCCTCACCCCAACTGCGTCTTTGAAAAAAAAAAAAATTTAAAGTTTAAAAACGCAAGGGGGCCCCAAAAAACTAAAAAAATGTTTGGTATTAACATTTTCGGGGCGTTGGTTTAAAGGGGGTTTAAACTTGCTTGGAGTTTTGGGTTTCATCATCCAGTTCCCCCAGCTTTTTTTACACTGAAACGGTCTTAGTGTGTGATGGATTCAAAGGACGTTTTCAACTTCTTTGCCTTTCTGTGACTTTCCATCTCAATGTATCTTTTGTTGGAACCCCGCTGTGATACTTTGTGACATTAAGCTCAGTGGCCACTTTGGCTGAGAGCATCCGCTTTACGTTAGCAAAAATGAGGGGGCTTTGACCAAAATTTTAAGGTGTTTATTTTTTATAATCCCGCTTTTCCATAAAAGTCAATCAAGTTTATTGGACAAAATTAATAGAATCCAAAATGTGATACGTAGTCCACAAATGTAAAAATGCAACAATCCAAGAGGAATAAAGACAACACAGCAAAATACAAACAACATCACCGAAGCATTTCAGGCTGCCTTACAACCCTTATGCGTAGCTTAGTCAGAGATTTTGCCCGTGTCCTGCTCTGTTGTCTTTATACATCTTGGATTATTGCATTTCTACATTTGTGGAAAAATGATCATAGTTTTTATCACCTTTTATGGAAAATGGAATCCCTTTTTTTTTGCCCCATTATATAGCTAAAATAATATATATTTTAATTATATTTAAAAATATATTGTTAATTTATAATTTTTTACATATATAAAATATTATATTTAATTCCAGTATTTTTTTTTTATGCAAAAACCCTTTTTCCTTTTTGAAAAGCCCTCATACAATGTTTTGTTTGGGAAAAAAAATTATTCACATGGACTAATATTATCTTTATGCTAATTACTTATATAAATACAGAAACCTGTAATTGACCTAGATATAAAATGAATTTATTAGATTAATATAATATTTCACCTGTTATTTTAGGTATATGTAGGAGCTCACTTCATAAATGTCAGGTCTAATTAACATGAACACAATAAACCAATAGGAAGTTGTAATTTTGTATTTATTTAGTTCCTTTAGTGATATTTCTATTCCCCATTGTACGTCACCTGGAATACCCCTGTTTCATTTCCGGTACCTGTAAAGATTGCAAGTCATGGTTACTCATACCTGGGGAGAGTGAGAAGTTAGAGGTGTGAGGAAGTTTCAGAGACAGTGTGGTTGTGAAACAAAAGGTCCCTCCTTTTCTGGCTCATCTTGGATGCACAGCTTATAAGTAATCATGTCACATATGATTTTTCCACAGACAACGGGCAGATCCTCGAAAAGGAGCTCTATGAACATACCATGGAGACAGCATTACCCAATGTTTTTGTGAAGGAAAAGCTTGTGGGAGATTACACTGACGTTATACAGGTACAGGTTACTAGCATTGATTTTTTCTCACAATATTATATTACTTAATGTATGTTTATTTAGCTTATTGACAGCAATTAATAGCAGAACCCTGATGGAAAGCTGACTGACCCATTAAAAGTCAGTAGGTCTATCAGGATTCATCAGGATCTTGGTAAGAACAGATCCAGCATAGTTGTCTTGGTTTCATTATGAATGGAAGCCATTGTAACTGTAGCCTAAGAAGTTATCTTCTTTTGTCTCTTGCTTTTAGCATGTATTCATTTATATGTTTACTTCGTCAAGGCTATGTGATGGTGTAAACTGTGGTTCCACATGATAGAATTTAAGATCACAAATGGCTAAAAACAAACATATAAATTAGAAATTGTGAACTCTATGCTTATCCTCTACATAACTCTCAACAGTGTCTAATACATATCATACTCATTACTTTATATCATATATCTGATCCACTTTCTTTAGTTCATAGAACTAAACTATATTAAAAAAAAATTCTCACTCTAGTAATCTCTTCTGTTGCATTCAATAGGAATGTATCAAAAATTCATAGATGCACCGTTACTGAGTTCTAAGGGCGACATGTATGAAATCGAATGCGTACTTTTTTTTTTACTTGCCACCGACACCACATCTCTAATGCTTTCCATTATAACGAAAACAATGACATCAGTGTTGGATCTATTATACCATAGACACCAAGGGCGACATGTATGAATTTTGGCGCCCAGGCCTCAATTTTATCGCTTACATTTTTATCGCGCCTGAATCTATGAACCTGTTCTATTGTGGGTCATAGATTAGGCGCTTTCTAGCTCCAAAATGACAAATCAGACTCAGGTAGACCACTTCTAACTCGGTCTGCCTGTTCTAATTGCTTTGCCGTCCTCCCGTCATCAATGTGTAGAATCATATGGTTCTGATGCGACACACCTCCAGAACGCCCCCACATCTTAGGCGCATTGTAATGTGCCTAATTTTGGAGTGTGTCTGATTAAAAATCTAGAGAACAGGGCTGTGACAGTTTTTGGACTGAATAGACATCAGAATTATGGTGCAGCCCTGTACATACATGCTGCCCTAACAGTCTGTTGGGTCACTTAGGTTCCACTGTGGTGTCCATCGTTTTGATGGGAAGAAAAGCACATCATACCTTTAAATCTGATGGAGCTACTGATGGAGACTCTAATTGGCGCTTGTAATGGTAGTGTGAACAGAACCTAAATCAGACAATTCCTTGAACCCCTTATTGACATTTGATGCACAGTAATGTCATGAGGTTGGTAAGGGGGGTATGGAACTATACACAGCAGGTAATTGCAATTGATTACAAGCGGGACCTGCTGTTAGCAGTCGGGATCAGAGATAGCTCCCATCCAGCATAGATGCCATAGTAAATACAACATAGCATGTAAGGGATTAAGAAACTGCGCTACACACTGTCTTTTTGTCCCTTTTTCACTTTTCACCCCAGAAAGAGGTTATTTTGGTTTCCCTGTACATTATATGACATGGTCAATGGCACCATTAAAAAGTAAATCTAGCTGGCAAAAACCCTAAGGCTAAATCTACACAGCGATTGTGGTCAGTTTTCCCGCAGATTCAGTATTTTGAATTAACTGAAAAACGGACTGTACCGAGCACTGTGTAGACTTCAATAGAAAATCTGTGCTGTAGTCTACACAACATAGATTTTTTTACTGAGGTTTTCCTAAAACGAAAACCGACTAGAAGAGTATAGAACATGAGACTGACGTCAGATTCTCGCAGCCCTAATGTACTGAGCCGTTGGGAATCCAAAATCCGACCACCAGTTTTTGCGCAACAACCATGCAAAAAAAATATCAAAAAACGGTGATGCAGTGCGGTCCAACATTTTGAAAATGCCGTCGGATTTTGGGTGGCATTTTCAAAATGCTGTGTGGATCTAACATTACACATCTAAATAGATGGAAAAATAAAAAAAAGTTATTGCTCTTGGAAGATGGAGAGGAAAACACTAACCTGATATAACCAAAACTTGATATAACCAAAAATCGCTGCGGATTATTAAAGACTTTTAGATCTTGGTTATTGAATTGAAATTGTACATTTCTATTCAGTTCAGCGGGAAAGATTACTGTAACTTCTAAGCCCATAGGAAAGTGGATGAAGCTAATGAGTATAATGTATACTGGAAACTGATTTTAATAGAACAGCTCATACACATAAGATCAGCTAAGTAGCACACGTCACATGAGGTGCTGCCAGTATCCTTCTTGCGTACCAGAAGCACAGTCACATGACTGACACACCTAAATATATAATTACAGATTTATCAAGTCTCATTGAGTAGATGTCAGGGAATTTTTTTAATTTACATGCTGCCAAAGTCAGCATTACTGGAAGGTGTGTGAGTCAGTAGATCAGTTTTAGAACTGGTATTGCCATCCCTGTGTGCTTGTATATGTATAGATCTACTGTATCTCTGTCTTTCTGTCTATCTGTCTAATCTATCTGTCTTTCTGTCTAATCTATCTATCATTATTAAATAGGTATTCTTCTTACGTTGATTGGCTTTAAACAAGTAGACAAAGGAAAATTACTAGTATTGTTGTTCTGATTTTGCTTTATTTCAGACCCAGAGCAGCTCTGATCTCCTGCTTATTTACATAAGGTTTCCTAAGCTGCCGATCACCTCTCTGTGCTCAGTTCTGGCCAGTTCTGAGCCCTCCATCACCAATGTCCCTCTAACAGGCTTAGCTAGAAATAGCAGAGCTGATATGTGAATCACTGCTGTAAGACCACCTACAGTGTGAACAGGAAGTGGGAGCCTGAAGCTGGCTGTGAGAAGCAGGCACCATGAAAAAGACAGATGGGAAAACCCCTTTAAGTTAGTAGATAAAAAGGGAAGGAAAAAGTATTAAGTACTAATGACTATACAAATTAAACAGAAGAGATTATATAGTATGACAGAGAAAGATTTATTAATACTGGTACGCTGTAGGATTGGTGCGCCAGTATTACTCTCCTATGTACCATACACCTAATGCATTAGTCATTGGCTAAAAGCAAACCAAATTCAACAGTTTTCTGCAAAGAGTGTGGGTAAATAAATTGTGGTCATCAAGACTGAAGCACCACTCACCTATCTTGCACAATCTTGTTTGTCAGAGAAAGTGGTGCAGGCCTAAATATCATGATTGACTTGTACACCATATTTATCAATGTATTAGTGTAAAACTGGAATAAATACATTGGTAAATTTACTATAATTTATTGTTGTGAGACAGGTGCTGTATTTTCAATAGTATGGGGCTGCGTTTTCCAGAAATTTTAATCCTGAATCTACTTAGACAGATTCTTCTCTTTCTCCTGTAAAGTATGTATACGTTTAACCAATTTATATACAGGAGGACACCCAAGTAACTGTAGCTGTATTAGTTTTCAACCAGCTTTCCCTGGAACAATAGTAGAAAGCAATTCAAGGATTTATACTTACAGCTTTGTGTAGAGGGAAAGTTACTAAGACATGGCTTCTCTCCATTAGGTGCAGATTCCATGGTCTTTGATAAGAAAATAGCACTGCATGCAGCACAGTTTTACCCGTCAAAATGACTGGCAATTAGGCAATACCCATTGGTGACCGTTGGGTCCCACTGGTGTCCTTAATGTGATGTATCCAGTAGTCAGTGAGTTTATAACACACCCCATGACACACTTATGATCAGAGCCTAAGACATAACCGTGAGTAACAGCTGTAACTGTGTATTGTATATTACTGAACAATAATACAACATATCACCTGTAACTTGTCAATTCTGTAGTGGATTATGGATCACAGTGATTCAAAAATCATTTGATATTTATGTTTTTTTTCTAGTTGTCTAAAGATGGTTTGTTCCAGAAATTGTTAGAGGGCAAAGAAGACAGACCAAAGGAGGATGGCTATGAATATGACTTGATTGTTATTGGGGGAGGATCAGGAGGTCTAGCAGCTTCTAAGGTACACATACTCATCTCAATAATTTTCGTTCATATTGTATGGAAATATGAATGTGATGTATATTTTGTTAATGTTTTTTTTAACAGGAGGCTGCACAATATGGGAAAAAGGTTCTTGTACTGGATTATGTCACCCCCTCGCCTTTAGGAACAACATGGGGTAAGTTGGAGATTATAGTTTAATACAACTCTGAAAAGCCTGCTAGATACTAATTACTGATAGCAATTCTACAAAATATATGAGTACTGGATCCAAGCATTACAACACATAGAAGGAGATCTATTTTATGACATCTTTAAGAGCTGTAGCTCTTTTGCCTGATGATGAAGCCAAACCTGCACTTGCACCTAACTTCCAGTAGCTTCACATACTAGCAGTGTTGGGCTGGGGTGCTAAAGCCCACCAGTGGAGTAGATTCTTGGGGCCGACCCGTGCAGTTGATTCTTGGGTTCCCACCAGTGAAGTTGATTCTTGGGACCCACTAGAAGAGTTGATTCTTGGGACCCACTAGTAGAGTTGAGTCTTGGGGGCCCATCAGTAGAGGTGTCTCTTGGGGCCCATCAGTAGAGTTGACTCTTGGGGCCCAAGAGTGGAGACCCATCAGTGGAGGATTTTCCTATTGTTTTTTTGGGTCCATCAGTGGATTATCTGGCCCATATAAGTTGTCTTGGGCCAAGGTGAGACCCATCAATGGAGTACCACTATATTATGGGGTTCAATGAGTGTCTTGGGCCATCAGTTGAGTTGTCTCTGGGGTCCATCAGTGGAGTTGTCTCTGGGGTCCATCAGTGGAGTTGTCTCTGGGATCCATCAGTGAAGATGATTCTTGGGCCCGTCAGTGGAGTTGATTCTTGGGGGCCCATCAGTTGAGTTGTCTCTGGGGTCCATCAGTGGAGTTGTCTCTGGGGTCCATCAGTGAAGATGATTCTTGGGCCCGCCAGTGGAGTTGATTTTTGGGGTCCACCAGTGGAGTTGATTCTTGGGGCCCACTAGTGGAGTTGATTCTCGGGGCCCATCCTTCAGCTACGTTAAATGACTACACATACCTTTCCCTTTTTGCCTTTCTTTCTAAACCTTTCTCCCTGAAAATCAGCTCCAGGCCCATTATGCCCAGTGGTCAACCAAAGATTTTTCCTGCTTCGTGGTCGCATCAGGGCCATGTCTTATGATCACTTATGCAATTTTTAAACATTGTAAACTATATGCATTTGCTATCACTAGCTGTGTGCAATTACTCAGGTCATGATGATGCTACTGGCAAATTCCAAGGGGCCTGATTGCATCCTTGACAATGTCTATAGCTGCATAACTGATAAAGTATCTTCACACTAGTTTCACACATACATTTTTAATGAATCCTCCATAGCAGTTGCTATCATGCAAATGGTGCTAATATCATAGAGAATGAACTCCAGTTTATTTAAACAGAACTAAATATGTACTTCTTTGTGTAACTTTTAAATGTTTGTTTTTCATTTACTAGAGTTAGGGCTTGTTCACACGGAGTATACACTTCGTGTTACAAGCGCTTTTATGATCCGTCTTGGGGTCCGCACTGTCGGTCCCCAAGACGGATCTAAACAATTAGCAGTGAATTATATTTCTATGCCGAACACGCAGCGGCGTTCAGATGAGGGATCGCCGCTGCGAGTTTCAAAAGCACAGCTCAGCTCCATCTTGAAAAGAATTGACATGCAATTCTTTTCAAGATGGAGCTGAGCTGCGCTATTGAAACACGCAGCGGCGATCCCTAATCTGAACGCCGCTGCGTGTTCGGCATAGATCTCACTGCTAATTGTTTAGATCCGTCTTGGGGACCGACAGAGCGGACCCCAAGACGGATCATAAAAGCGCTTGTAACACAGAGTGTATACTCCGTGTGAACAAGCCCTTAGTATTATATTTTTTATATATGTATTATGAATACAGGGAAGTCATGTTTATTATGACAACATAACATATTGGCATATATTTGCGATTTGTGGCCCCCACAGTTCACACATAGTGTGACATGAAGCTTGTATGAATATTAAGCCCATATTACAAAGTATTTCTGTTTACTTCTCTCTCTTTGCGTCTTGAAATGTCCCCTTAAAACCACAACCTGCAAATCTTCAATTGAGTGGTCCACTCTTGAGAAATATGAGGCCACTGGGGGATCTGTCCTACTGTTAGTAATAGTAAATCAGTGCAAATTCATTCACTGACTAAGTCTCTGCCCTGTTTCCTCCACTCAGAGGCCTGTGGAAGGACATTGCACACACATAATCAGATACACCAGGAAAATGTCCCCCTGATTCTGTGAACCTGTTGCGACTGTGGAACAGGTGCAATTTCAGTGGTGTGGATGTGCCTGCAGGTCTTGCACCCGTTTTGCAGGCAGGGTGAGGTGCCATTTTCTGTTGGGACCTTCAGGACATTCCGGCACTAATTTGTTGCAGGTTAGGTGGTTGCTGAAAGGAGAGGGAGGACTGGGAATATTTCTTTAAGTCTGCTGTCCTTATGTAGCACAGGTTGGCGATCCTTAGCAATACTTTATAGGATCTCCAGCTGTGACAATTTAGGGCACTGTGTTAATTATTTTATTACATTTGTATATGTATTTATATGATATGCATCACATTTTCTTAGGGCTTGGCGGAACCTGTGTGAATGTAGGCTGTATCCCAAAAAAATTAATGCACCAGGCAGCGCTACTGAGGCAAGCTTTGAAAGACTCTAGCAAATATGGGTGGCAGATTGAAGATGATGGTATGTGAAAATTGAATTTTTATTTTCTCAAGTAGGACTGACCCATAGAAGTCTAATGGTATGATACAATTATGTCTGCCAACAGCGTGACAGGAATCTCCTCCCTCTGAAACTACATAGATGCTATTCTGCAGACTAAGGAAGCATTGTGGTCCTTAAAGGGGTTGTCTCATCTCAGAGTTTCATAGGATGCATGAATGAAATAATGCTTCTTTGCTCTGTCACTTCCTGGTCAAGCTGTCTGGAATTAGCATATGAGCTCTGTGTATTCAGACTTCTCTGTTTATTATGTTTATTAGTCTAGATTAGCTAAATTACCTTCTACCAGGACAGGTACTCTACTGTTTACCTTCTAAACAGTAGAGTAATTACTATCTTTTGTCTGAAAGATCAGATAACACACAAGCTCTCACTGCCAGCTGTGACCTGTGTGATGTCACTCCCTGCTATCAGATAGAACAAACAGCAGGGGAGAAGGAGTACACAAGTCAGTCACTTGGGAAACTAGAAAGCCCTCAGAAGGTGATAAAATCGCTTGTAGCTCCTTAACAAAAAAAGATGGATAAAGCAATATATTTGGAAAGAGTCTTCATTTACTGTTCCTTACATGTTGTAGTGAGACAACCCCTTTAAGGGGCTAGAACAGTTAGAATGGATATGTGAAAACATTTTTACTGTAGACTCCGGGAGACTTGGAAAGTATATATATATATATTACATCTGCTTACAGAGTAATATAAATAGTTCACCAGCATAAAACTAAATGTGCTAATTATAATAAGCCTATGTTAGCTATTAAAATAATATACAGCAATTATCCAGAAGCCTATTAGTAATGCATTATTGCCTGCACTCCAGTGTGAGAACCGGACTAAAAATAGTAAGTATGTATGCAAATTACACATAACAGAAATAGGCACGGTGCTAAATTGCGCAAATCACTGAGTGATCTCTAGGGAAATGGTCTCAGATTTGTCTTCTGCTGGATCTGTTCACTTTAATTGCTATGTCACACATGGTAATAATTTCACTTGACATACATGGGCAGTTTTTAAGATTATTGTAGCTATACTAAGCATAAAAATTATACAAGCCTTGACAAGTAAATTACAAAATATATCCTTGTTATAAAATGTGCATGCATACATTACAGAATGCTTTTCTGTTAAGCCTCTTTATATAGCAATGACATGACACTGCAGTGAGGCAACCAAACCCTATGAACGTTTCTACAACTAGTAATGGTGTGTTCCCATTACAGACTTTGATGTGATAGCAATAGAATATACCATTAAACTCTGATAGGTGCGGCTGCCAAAGGTGGGACCCACACCTATCTCAGGAACTGGCCCCTGATAGTATCAGCTCAGAATGAAGAGCCGGACACACTCGCGCATGACTCTCTTTCTGTTCTAAGGGAGTTCTGGGCACAGTTGAACACGGCTTAATATGCCATCAAAGTCTATTGTGGGAAGTTCCCTAAGGGTTTTCTTATTATACTGTTTAACAGAGCGCTCTCTTCACAGCCAGCTTCAGACTCCCACTTCCTGGTCAGGCTGTGGGCAGTTCTCAGCTCTGCTATTGCTGGCTGAGCCTGTATAGGGACATTTGGTGATAGTGGGGGTTTTAAAAGTAGAGCTGATGGTGGGGGTTTTAACAACAGAGCTACAGAGCTTTAAGGGTCTTTTCACACAACGGCTTTTCGTTGTGGACAGTGTCAATGGCGAAAAAGCGTTGTTTCCCCATTGGAAATTCCACTTTGCAGATTTTCTGCCCCTATACATTAGTATTGACGGTATGTAAAACTCCTCAAATAATTGACATGTCAATTCTTTATAGGTGCAGAGAGTACTCGCCGAAAATACTCAAGTAAAATCGATGTTGTCTGTGTGACAATGCTGATTTTACATAGGGTATTATGTAAATCGGTTTACTGATGTTTTGGACACTGATTCTGATTCAGGTTCAGTGGTGAATCTGCCCCAAAACCAGCGTCCAAATCCGTAGTGTAAACATCCCCTAAAGGGTTAAAGTTAGTCAGTAAGAAAGATAAGCAAGCTCCTGTGCTGCTAATGAGACAAAGCAGTGAGTGATGTCACCATCCTACCAATGCTAGATCAGAGAGAAGTGGAAGAGAACTAGAGAAGTTTATGTACACAAGAATGAGGTAAGAGCTGCCCTAGCTCTGAAAGTAAGCAAAATAGGAACAGCAATGCATTTGGTAATAATCTACACCCTTGCCTACATGTTTAAAGCTAATCAATGTGGTGAGAAAACCCCTTTAAGTGGGTTTTTCCAATCTGCTCCTCATTGAGGTCAGCTCGTAGCTCATTATGGGTTAGCCTTAGAAAACGGGGATGGCTGGCCTTGTCTAGTACTCCCTGTTCATTTCTATCAGACTTCCAAATATATGTATTCAGAACTCAAATAAAAAATTAATGAGAAAAACTGTACAAGTTCGGCCACTTCCCCGTTCTCTAAGGCTAACTCATAACTAACAGTACAGTATATTCAAACCCAGTTACAGCATACCATTCTCCGTGACTTTCTTGTATAAATTCATATTATAAAAGTTATTTTTCTCACTGTTTGACTTTATAAATGTATCTCTTGCTTTCCCTTCCAAAAGTGAAACATAACTGGGACATTATGACAGAATCTATCCAGAGTTACATTGGCTCTCTGAACTGGAACTACAGAGTGGCACTATTGGAAAATAAAGTGAAGTATGAAAATGGCTATGGAGAGTTTGTGGAACCACACAAAATAAAGGTAAGGTCATGTTCAAATACATATGTGAATATAGACAAAAAAAACTTAAAAGAGGGATGCAGAGTCATGACACATTGAGCAACAGTAGAAAAATAATCCTACATCCAAACAGGTATAATTGACACATTATGTCACACTGCTGCCCCCTATGATCTCCTCCTCAGCACAGAAAAAGTGGACTTGGCTTCAGCTCATGGAGATAGCATTGCTGACATCTATTTCCAGACTGTTCTTCTCTCCTGTATTCCCCTGGCAGCTGAAGAGCAAGTATCCACCCTCTTGTGCATCTCATATTGTGCTCCCTGACTGCTGAGCCCATCACATTGGTTACCCTTGAACCATAATCACTATTTAAGGCATGACAGAGCTCAGTGTGCAGGAACAGGTTCCTTCTGGGGTCGTCCTTATTGGGACGGTTAACCCGTTTCTCCAAGGCTATAGGGAATTACGTAATCCCTAAGGGGTTTTAATAGGGACAGCTATCCCCACATGCCAGATTGTAATTTTTTCTACAGCTCCCCATTATTGCCATATATACCTTTGCAATAGTTGCATAAGGTAATTGTTCTTATTATTTATTCATACTCCTAGTATTTTAACACTTTATCTAAAAGTTATGTTTTAAAATTGTCCCTCCAATTTTCTTTGTTATGTCATGATGTGGTTGGAGTAGTTCTTTTGACTGAACCGTCACATAGTTGGTACTATTTTCTAGCTAAAGACAAAGTTACAAGTTTTGCAGTGGTAGCACTCACAAACAGTTTATAGTTTATATATTACAGTAGTATAGTCATGATGGTTACAGTTAATAAATAACGTATATTGATTCTCCACGTGATATCATTGTCATCATCAGATACAGTAGGGTGCGTCTGGGGGGACGGTTTAGTTATAGCTTTATCAGAACTTTGTCTCTATTGCTAACATACTGTATATAAACAAGGGTTTGTGGGAAAGAGCTGAAGAGCTCACTAGTGCCATCTATTGGATGTAGTAACCCTCAATTTGCTGTTACTCATCTGTTTCAGGGTATTTAGCCCTCTTCAGTGCAGACTAGAACTCGCTGGCTGGGTGAGAGGCAAGTATGGCTTAGAAGGGTTAATGTATCTCATTGGGGAGAATGAGCACCATGTTGATGTGTGAGGCTTTAATTAGCCTTTTCCACCTCACAGGGTATTTTGCATACAAACAAAGGCTTATGGAAAAGAGCTGAAGAGCTCACTAGCACCATCTATTAATGAATGGAAGATCAATAGATGGTACTGGCGAGCTCTTCAACTCTTCCCATAAGCCTTTGTTTGCATGAAAAATACCCTGTGAAGTGTAAAAGGCTAATTAAATCCTCACACACCAACATGGTGCTCATTCTTTCCAATGGGATACATTACTCCTTTTTAGCCAACATACTGAGAAATCAAGGTTACCTTTTTAACGATGCTATAACCATGCTACTGTCTTTATTGTAATATTGGTGCACAATCTCTGAGGAGATGACATTGAGGGGATCAATATAATTAAGGTACTTGGGTTTGGTCAGTAAAATCTAATGTTATTGAAGACAGAAAGAAGGTAGCAGGTTGAAACTCATCTGAATATTATACATGAAGGAATATCAGTAAAATGGACTAGCTTTCTGGGAATACACAATGATGGCCCAGTCTCAGCACACGAGTGATGAAGTGTAATTGGTATGGGCCTGAGCCCCTTTACACTTAGAAGTAGGAAGGAGGCGTTGCAGCTCTTAAATGTTTTTATAGACACAACAGCCTATTATATGTGCATGTGGGACTCGTACTTATGTTTAGCCCTATTCACAATAACAGTGGTTCTGAAAGCCTGCTGTTGTGGCCAAAGTTACTGCCTAGTTCCCCTTGGGTAGGTCATCCATAACATACACCTGTATAGGTAATATGCTGGCATTGTTAGTTTCTTTTTGGGGGCATGTACATACTACATAAGTCTGTATTTTAAGTTTCTAGTAGCTTTATAAAGTACAGATTGAAATTAGTCAAAATGACAGCTCTCAACAGCTATTTAATATTGGCACAAAATATGCTACTAGGGGCCTAGGCTGTTAGCAGTGTAATCACCACTGCTTAGTTTTCCGACAGGGAGAGTACTAGGGTTCACGTCTCAATTTCAATTGATTGTATAGATGGGGATCAGTCACCACTGCTCAGTTCAGTAAAAGTCCTGCTTACCCTGCCCACATAGAGCAATTGTCAGTTTGTTCTGTACACACATTGATACAGATAAAACTGTCAGTCGCTGTTTGTGGGCGGGGAAAGCAGGACTTTCACTATCTCCTAAGGAATTCTGTCAGGATTTACCCTGATCTTTACCCTGCTCCAAATCATATAAATTTGTGTATCAATGAGCTCAACCTGTCTTGCCTCACTCTATCACATCCTGCTCTCCACTTGACAGGTTCGATTTAAGTAATATATAAAATGTTACAGGCTGATTTGTAATTGCTACAGTCTTCAATTCCGTATCTCTTTCTTTAAAGTCAACCAATTCAAGAGGAAAAGTAAAGTTTTTTACAGCAGAAAAATTCCTCATAGCTACCGGAGAAAGGCCGCGGTACCTTGGTATACCTGGTGACAAGGAGTACTGTATTACAAGGTAATTAATGATGAAGTCTGCTGTATTTGGTCGAGTTTTGCTTCTGCTGCATACATATGCTGCAATGTCTTATTATGAACACACAGGGATGCGATACAGTTTATTTTATCAGTAGATAGTTTACTTAGGAGAGCCCTCTGATCGTAAACAGCACAGGTCTATAAAAAATTAACTTATAATAAATGCTATGAATCTGGCACCTTCTCAATCTGGTCGCCATAGTATGCCTGGCGATGCTCATTAGATGCAGTAATCTAGACTATCCATAAGAAGAAAAATCACCGCATTGATCACTAGTGGTCAGATAAAATATGGGACAGACACATGAAGTTTGACTAATGTCTGTTTTGAGGCACATATAGATTTTGACAAAGTATCCAGAAATGTCATGTTGTATTTTTAGCATATAAAAAGACACTATTCTTTATAGAAACCAAAGTTTTGTATTCATTTTCTGTACTGGACCAGAATAATAATTATTCTTATTATTCCTGAGGTTTTAATTTCTGTAAAAAATGATAGCCTGAGCTAATAGTGACACATTTGACACATTTCATTTTAAGAAACTGTTCTTCATTGTATTCTCTTTTAGTGATGACCTCTTCTCCCTGCCCTACTGCCCTGGAAAGACTCTTGTGGTTGGTGCATCCTATGTAGCACTAGAGTGTGCCGGTTTCCTGGCAGGACTGGGGCTAGATGTTACTGTTATGGTGCGCTCGATTCTCTTGCGAGGTTTTGACCAGCAAATGGCTGAAAGGATTGGTGAACACATGGAAGAGCATGGAGTGAAGTTTATCAAACACTTTGTACCCACAAAGGTACAATCTAATAATTAAATATGTTTGCAAATTATTTTTTGACAAACTAATAGTGCACAGTACCTTGACTAGTCAATGAAACTTTCCTTATAGTTGCATTAAATGTATGACATATTATTTCAGATTTTGATAAAACTCTTGCAGATTTAGGGTCATCAATAGTGTTGTGCTTTGGATTCCGGTCAAAGTCAAAATCTGAGCCCTTGGATCCAGTTCAGCCCCAATTGAATTTTAACACAAATTGCCCCCCCCCCCAAAAAAAAAAATCTTTGTCAGTAACTGTAACCCTCACTGCAAGTCAGGGTTAGTTAGGTTTTTAAGATATTTTTGGGGTTAACTAATCTTTCTGTGGAGCTTCTGGGTTATGCACCAATGTCGCTTGGATGTCACTTCTGGTCTTTTCTGGTCCAACGACACAATAGGTGGGAAGTGATGTTGAGTAGGTGATATTGGAACAGCGGTGGACTCTGAAGGCCTATAATCCCTTGCTCCAAATTAGGGTTAGTGTTACGGTTTAGACTAAAAAAATTCGGGTTCCGCTGAACCAATGTTGAACCAAAGACAGATTCAGGCAACACTACAGTAGTTATCTGTATTAAACAATATTTATATGGTCCAAATGGGCAAATAGTTTGCCCTTTTTGGTGATTATTCACTTGTCATTTAGTGCAAAAAATGACAGTCAATGGCTGTAGTTTGAAAACATTGATTTTTTTGATTTCAGAAAATGGTGGCAGTTTTCCTGCATTTTGGTAAAGTTAGTTGTTTCTTACTGATAATCTTCTGACCCTTTGGAAAAGCTGAATATTTACTATGAAAAGGGCAGGATTAGGAACATTCATCAACTTTCTTCAAAATACAGATTCTAGATGTGTATTAACAGTATGGGCCAAATGTATGAAAACTGTTTTGGTCTAAAATTCACTTTTTGCCCATCGTAACCTATGGTCAAAAAAGTGAGTTTTAGACCTAAACAGTTTTCATACTTGTGGCCCTATGTATGTATTTTGAATCCGTTGAAAATCCGACAGTACCCTGTACTGCACAGACAGCAATAGAAAATCCATGCTGTAGTCTATACAGCACGGACCTTTTACTGTCGGTTTTAAAACCAGGAGGAATATGCAATATGTTGCATATTCCGCTGGATTCCGGCAGATTGCCATCGGATTCCCATGTATTCAATTGTATAGTGCCGATGGCAAATCTGAAAATTGCAAATCTGCGCCAAAAACCGTGGTCCAGCAAATGTCAAAATGCTGTCGGATTCTGGACGCCATTTTGACACTTGCAGTGTAGACCTAGCCTAATAGGTGAGTGGGGTAATCAGGACTTTAAGGGCGCGTTCCCACTGCACAGGACAAATACCGGCCGGTGTGCCGGCCGGTATGTGTCCTATTTTGCGCCCGTCCCCACGGCCGCGGGGAGGGGGGGGGCGGCTTTTCTCCGCGATGAGCGGAGAACAGCCCCCCCCCTCCCATTGAGAAGCACATCTTCCGTCGGGAAACCGGACGGAAGATTGTGCTTCTACAATGTTTTGCCGCCGGACCGCTGGCGACAAAACCGTCCGACGGCAATGGGGACTGCTGCACAGGTTTTGCATAGAGCACAATTGTGCTCATTTTCGGCCGGTTTTTCAGGCGGTCTGAAAAACCGCAAACCGGCTGAAAAACCGGCCGAAAACCCGTGCCGTGGGGACATGGCCTTATTGTCTTTTAAAAAGTCTTTTAAGGATTTACTCTGCCTTTTACTCAGAAATCCTACTCCAAATCATATAACCCTATATATCACAAAGCTTGGCTTCTCTCCATCTATCATATCCTGCTCTAAGATAGGGCAGCATAAACCACCTGACAGTTTCCCTTTAATCATATCTGATGTCCATAAATGATCTGTATTCTGCAAATGTTATATACTGTCTAAATTAAAGCATGTTATGTCCTCTTTAGAATTAAAGAAAGCACAGACAGTGATTGAAACATGTTTGATAACCCAAAACACAAAAGCATATTTAAAGAATGAAGACAAAATAGTTTAAATTGTAATATTCCTGCACAGAAACAGCAATTTTTATGCCTTGCTGTCGCTTTTTACAAAGACATCTCATATACTGATGCTGGCCCGAGACAGAGAATTAGAGCTCTAGATATAATCTCTTTGCTGGGTTGAGTAATTTGATTAATTCCTCAATTTATTCTTGTGTTTGGGATTAAGATGTCTCTAGTTGTGTTAAGATTGGATTGTGCCTAATATATTATATTTTCATTGCAGATAGAGCAGATAGAAGCTGGAACACCAGGGAAATTGAAAGTTACATCTCAGTCGACCGACGGTACGGAGATTACGGAAGAATATAACACTGTGAGTAATGAATTCATAAATAAGTATCTCATCTGCTGCCAGAAGTAAAGAAAATGCACTTAGTGCATCAATAGAAATGTGTACATTACTTTGCGGAAAGTAAAACAAAAGTCTGACACCTCTTTTATTATGCCCTAAATTTGTGTATTGCTTTCAAGACCACACTAATCAGACGTTTTACAATGCTTTTAGGTTTTACTAGCTATTGGAAGAGACGCATGCACACGAACAATTGGTCTGGATATACCTGGAGTGAAGATAAATGAAAAGTATGTGTATGAGATGACTTGTATTCAGGAACTGAATAAGATCAAAGAAACTGATGCAAAAACTATATTAGAAAGTTCTAGAACTTTTCACTATAAAATGATTAATCATGTAAGGCACATGTGTCAAACTGAAGGCCTGCGGTCCACCACATTAGTTTCTGTGGCCCTCAAAAAAAGGGGATGGGCAAGGTCTGGACACAGAAGAACGAGTGCTGTACTTTCCACGAAGGATGCAGACTGGGCTTGGCAGAGGTGGCAGCACCAACATAGTAAATCGGTGCCATCTTAAATTCAGAACCCCACCACGCACCTCCATACTGCTCTGCTCAGCAACTCACAGGTTGTGGCACAATTCTGACAGCCCTATCCAGGCACCCTAGCCACTCTCCAACAGCCCTTTGGGGCAACCATAATATTGATGTGGTCCTTGGTGAAAATTAGTTTGACACACCATATGTAAGGTTTGACACCCCTGATGTAAGGGAAAACCCATGTGCCTACATAGCAAATCTTAGCAAAGGGAAGCACTTATTTTGGTCTAAATTTTGTACATACATTCAAAATCAATTCAGTTTTCTCAGGGCTAAACTTAATGGGCTTCTAAAGGGCTATATAAATAAAGATAATAATTATTAATGTCATGTTTAAATACTTCTTTATGAAAAGGTTTTATGTTTTATGGTGTGACCTTATAGTTGTGACTTTCGTATAGGTTTCCCGTAAAGGTATAAATGCGTTCCTCTAAAATAGTTCCAGTGTTTGTGACAATTTCATAAATGCTATGTTATTTTATTTACTGTACAGATAATACTTATTGCATTCTATCTATTAATTTCATTTGGTCAGGTGTACATGCAAAAAGAACAATAAAAATCAATGAGATGTATACCCACAGGTTTTCAAGGGTATATATTTCATAGTGTCATGATGGGACACCGGAGACAGGAGGTGGATCTGATAGGTCACCTTTGGAGGGTTGGTGTTACCTACGCTGAGGAGTGGAGTCTAAGAGTCCCCCGGTCTTCACCAGAGTCCACCATAAGGCTATGCCTACACTGCATCGGACAAAAAATAGCCCAAAAGCAGCCGTTTTTTTTCCCGATGCAGGGCCGTGGTGTTTGTCATGCATTGTACAAAAAACGGAGTTGCCTCTCATTTTTTTGCCATCACCCATACAATTGTATTGTATGGGAAGAGGGCAAGAAAACTAAAAGCGCCGGCATATTATACAACATGCCAGAAGACGAGCAGAGAAAAGACGAGATGTGGAGACTACAGCTCATCTTTTCTATTGCCGCCTATGGGGCCTAAAGCGCCGATACGATCGTAAAGCTATGCAGTGGAGACATAGCCTAAGGCGGGTTGGTCTTTGCTGGGGGAACTCCCCAGGTCATCACCTCTAGCATAGGTCCTCGCAGTGACAGCCAACGAGCTGAGGAGTGTGGTACAGAAGGAAGAGGCAAAGGTGTAGTAAGAACACCAGCAATCAGTTAGGGCAGGTGGCAGACAAGGCAGAGTCAGGAATGTTGCAGGAGGTAATGGTAATAGGAAGGTAATCCAGACAAACGCGCAGGAGTGGTAGAACATCAAAATGACACCAGCAGCTGGGCAAGTAAGTACAAGAAAGGTACCCTAAAATAGGCAATGGCAAACAGTGGTTGCTGTAACAACCACTGGATGGTACATAATCTCCAAAAAAAAAAAATGAATAAAAAAAAAAAATAAATAAAAAAAAAAAAAAAAAAAAAAATATAAATTATATATATATATATATATATATATATATATATATATATATATATATATAATAGATATAAGGCTCTCCTGTTAATTTGGTGGGGGGTTTCCCCCAGACTTGATGATAGAAAGGGAGTTATTCCCTCTTTAAGAAGCAAAAAGGGTTAAATGATGAGGATAGAGATAGGTTTTTAAATAGTGTGTATAGAGGTTAAGAGTTAGATATAATAAAAGTTACTTTTTAGTGTTTAATAGATAGAGAACTGATAGAGTTTAAGTTTTCCTATGGCAAAATAGTAAATATAGTAACCACTGGATGGCACACTTTGGCCCCTTAAATCAGGAAGAGCCGGTTTTTTAGCGCTGACATCAATGACACCAGCAGGGGCAAGTAAGTACAAGAAAGGTACCCTAAATAGGATGGCAAAAGTGGTGCGTGACCCACTGGATGGCACACTTGGCTTTAAATCGGAGAGCGGTTTGACGCCCCTGTGGCAGCCATGGCCAGCGGGGAGCAAGGGAGAGGTATGTGCTGTGTTAGGGAACAGAAGCATAGTGCGGGGCGCGACCACAGATCAGCGCACATACCGTGTTGCCTCCCAGGACCCAAGACTGCCAAGCTAGGAACAGTTGCAAACGTGGACCAGTACACAGACTGCGACTTGTCCCGTTACACATAGGTTTAGATTGTGGTATTTTTCTAAGAATTGCAAGTATTAACTGATATGCTTTTTGGAATCAGAAGCACAAGGTATGGTGCATAATTTTTGAATATAAATCAAACATGAAAAAAAAAATATAGGCTAACAGTTTGCCCTAAATGTGTTGCGAATCTAAAATCAATGTCAATAGTTTAGGCTAAAAGTCATTGTATCACAGTAAGTACTGCATTAGAAGACTTTGATGCTATGCAATGCATAACAAAGCCTGGTTTGTCAGATTTAATAAAGGCTATTTTATTTTAATGGCAGAATGTAACATTTATCTGGCATGTCTTTTAGAACAGGAAAAATTCCAGTTAGTGATGAAGAGCAGACAAATGTACCTCACATTTATGCGATTGGAGATGTTCTGGAAGGCAAATTAGAACTTACCCCAGTAGCTATCCAGGCAGGTCGTTTACTGGCCAGAAGATTATATGGAAACTCAACACTAAAGGTCAGTTATCTTACTCATCCATGTAATCATAGTGTAATCTTGATTATATGCAGTATGAGACTTTTGCTTACCACAAGTGCTGATGATATGTCTACACATATGGATTGTGTCTTATCTACTTATTATGAAGCATTTGAAATAATAAAGATATACAGATTCTACAGGATGAAACTGCTTATTTAGATCTGTCATATAAATGAGATGCTGAATTTCTACCAATGTCAATTTATTATTTCTAAAAAGGATGCAATAGGCATAAGATGTAAATATTATTTTCCTACAATGGACAAAACAGAATGTGTTGTCTTAGACAGTTACCTTGCAACTTTACTTGGAAGAAGGAATGATGTTTCTTAGGCTAGGGCCACACAGCATAGGAGAAAAAACATTGGAAAGCTGACAGCATTTTCTCCTACGATGGACCACGGTTTTTGTCACTCATTTGCCCAAAAAACGCGGTCGGTTTTAATTTTTGCCATTGGCCCATACAATTGATAGTACAGGGAACTGATGGCAAAATACAAAAATGCACCAGTTAAAAACCCGTGCTGTATAGACTACAGAAAAGGTTTTTCATTGCTGTCTATACAGCACAGTGTACCGTCAGATTATTGCCGGTTTCAAAATACTGAAACTCCTGAAAATCCGACGGTATTTCTGTGCTGTGTAGACATAGCCTTACAAGGAGTAATAGTTATATGGGCAGGGCTGTATTTGCCACTAGGCACCAAAAGTTTTGTGGGCAGAACTTAAATTAACATTTTTATTATTTTTTGGCTTTCATTGGCAGTTTTATTGGACATTGGTAGGTTGCTTCTTAAATGTGCTGTTTGCATAGAACTCAAAACCCCTCCAAGTGCCAAGCCACTCCCCCATGTCCCAGCAGCTGCTAAATATAAAAAGGCAATCTAAAGGGGTATTTGGTGGCCAATTGCTGTGTGAGTTTGCAGTATGACCTGCATATGGTTGTGTTTTGTCCACATGCAGCCACCACAACATGGAAATGCCCCCCTAACAGGCTGTATAGGGCGTATTTAGTCATTACCTAGGGCAGCATGGGCAGTAGATATGGTCTTGCATATGGGTTGTCTGATGTTAGAAGATAGGAACTGATTTTTTTCCATGGACTGTGTCTGGTATAGCTGTTCGTCTCAGTTCCCCAAACATCCTGAACAACTCATTTAATAACATTTTTGGATATACTAAATCTTGGTTGACACCAGCATCACATAAATGATGACTGTACCTGATTGCCTTACCGTATTATTTAATTTAAGGTTTTTCCCACTTTCAAAAATGTAACCCAATCATTGTAAAAAGGGCTAGTTACTCTTCATCATCATTAAATTTCTCATTCAGGATGCATGAATGAAATAATGCTGCTTTGCTCTGTCACTTCCTGGTCAAGCTGTCTGTAATTAGCATATGAGCTCAGTGTATTCAGACTTCTCTGTTTATTATGTTTATTAGTTTAGATCAGCTAAATTACCTTCTACCAGGACAGGAGAAGCTGCTGAGCTAAAGTAAACAGTAGAAATTACTGTCTTTTGTTTGAAAGATCAGATAACACACAAGCTGTTGCTGGAGTTCTGTGCTGCTGCGACCTGTGTGATGACATCACTCCCTGCTATCAGATAGAACAAACAGTAGGGCAGAAGAAGTACACAGGTCGGTCACTTGGGAAACCAGACAGAGCTCAGAAGGTGATAAAATCACTTGTAGTTCCTCAACAACAAAAAAATGAACAAAGCAATATATCTGGAAAACGTCTTCATTTAGTGTTCCCTACATGTTGAAAGCTAATCTTTGTAGCGAGACAACCCCTTTAAGGATCACTGAGGTTAACTGCTGATAACTATGTAATGTACAAGACTAAAACCTGTAAAAGTCTATGTTTAAATCTCACCTCTAGTAATAGTTAGATATTACCCACCTAAATGGTGACAAGTGAAAAATTTGCACTGAATTAATATTAATGCATGTATTTAATCTCTTATACAGTGTGACTATATAAATGTTCCGACAACAGTATTTACTCCTCTGGAATATGGAGCCTGTGGTTTATCAGAGGAAAATGCCATATTGAAGTATGGAGAGGAAAATGTAGAGGTAGGAAAAATATTCAGTCTTCTATGAATTGCACACAATGATGCTGTGCTATGGAAAGTGAAGCAGTTATTCCTGGCAACCAATCCTACTTCAGCTCTTGTTTTTCAGACGCCTTTGAAAAATGAGAGCATCATCTGGGATGGTTGTTATGGACAATGCTCTATATAATGCTGTTGTACTCTGTTCTATACCCATTAAATAATATAATAATTTTATGAATACTACTCTGCTTCCATTATCACAATGTACAAGGCTACGGGACTCAAGAAAATTCACCCGCCCATCACACTGTATTGTAGAGTGTATCTTGGCTTCATATCATACTTTCTTGTCTTTGTCTAAAGTTCATGAAATGTATTTTGTAGGTTTACCACAGTTATTTCTGGCCTCTGGAATGGACCGTTCCAGCGAGGGATAACAACAAGTGTTATGCAAAGGTCATCTGCAACATAAAAGACAATGTAAGTCAGAACAATACTACAATGGTTATCAGTTTAAGGTTCTTAATTTGTGGTACACGAAAGCACACACTATGGGCCAAATGTATGAAAACTGTCTAGGTGTAAGACCTTCCTTGCTGCCCGTAGCAACCAATCTGTGCTCCTCTTTCATTTCATATAATCCTCTGAAAAAATAAGGGGCGCTCTGATTGGTTGCTATGGGCAACAAGGAAAGTCTTAGACCTAGTCAGTTTTCATACATGTCCCCCTAAGTGTCCTTGTGCTGAAGGAGCTGCTGCCGTCCTCCAATGCCCAGCTGATTCCTAATTCCCCTATGTCCAAATCAACACCCTGCATTGGTCATGCTGCATCCTCTTCCTCTTACCTCACAAGAAGGGTAAGGATGACAGCAATGGAAGGGTTGGATTCACATCTTTTTTTATCACCTGGTTCCCTATTTGGTCTACAAACATATACATGTTGGTACTTGGGGTGTAGAATATTTATAACCAAATAAAAAAAATATGATGTTTCATATACGCCATTTATGAATGTGAAGAAAGATAATTGTATAACAGTAATTTCCTTTAAATCATCCAAATTTGTGCACCCTGCTCCAATTTTAGTACATACATGCAGCACTAGAACCTAGCTCATAACATAAATCAAGCACCAGAACAAGCTCCATAACTGAATTACAACCCAAAACTAACCTCTGTACATAAATACAGCATAAGGTACACATTGCCCAGCTCACCTTATAAGAAATGGTGTTTGTCGCATTCGATCCTGTGCTCTGACCGCGCTCCAAGACATGCACAAGAATCCAATCAAAAGAAAGTCCAAGGTCGGCACCAGGATATAAGATAAGCGAAATGTACATTTATTGGAGTAGCTACGACTAAGGGTGTGTAGACACCCGAAACATGTCAGTCCTGTCTCTTTGATTACATGCCTGCCTTGCATTGCCTGCATCAATCACTATTTTTTGTACTGCTTTTACTCCAGTAAATCTACATTTCGCTTATCTTATATCCTGATGCCGACCTTGGACTTTCTTTTGATTGGACATAAATACAGCCCCAGAGCCAAGAAGCACAAAGATGTACTGGAAAGGCAGTTAGCCCCTGTTATATATGTTTGCAACACATAAATCTAAACCTAATACCTTTATTCTCCAATTCACACCATTATGACAATGTATCCCGTCCATGTCATCATGTATAGTATGCTGTCCAGTAGTCCTTAATAGCAAATAAACCACACTGTACACCCTTAATAAAAATACTTAAGTGTTACCCCTAAATAAAATAATGCCAAATATGTCACACATGTGCTATTGTATGAAAAAATTACCTACACTGTACCCTGGTTTAAAAAATAGACTACACTATGCCCCATATAATTAAAAAAAAAAAGGCTATACCACTGCAGCAAAAAAAAACTCCTGCCTTTCCTGTGTTGTCATTTAGTCTTGCCAAGCCATGGAATGATGCAGGTAGTGCAGTGCACCGCTCAGTTCATCAAACCGTAATCTAGATTCTACTGGATGCTTTATCATTTTTACATATTATGGAAAGTCCCTTCCACTATGCAGGCAAATATGAAAAATATAATACTGGAGAAAGAAAATGCACAAATCCTGTACTAAAATCATGAACTGTGAATAGCTAAACTTACAAACCTACTGTTCATCTCACAAGTGCAAAAGCGACCCCATATAGTAATCAGTTGTAAGAGATACATGATGGGGGTAGTTATAACAACCACTTTCATAACTTGCAATAACTATGCTGATGTAATTTTTTTAAAAGTATTTATTGTTGAAATAAGGTAAAATTGAACATTAAACAAATCCAATCACCCCCCAATTAGAGTAATCCAGTAAGATTACATTAGTTACAAGCCTGCACAATGAAACAATCATGATTAAAATGTGTACACAGTAATGCAATCCACTGCACTAGATTCACCCAACAATAAATGCTGATGTTAATCACCAGACTTTCCCTTAAAGGGAACCCATCATATTGAAAATGCAGTCCATTCTGCAGCCAGTATGTTATAGAGCAAGGGAAGCTGAGCAAATTGATATAAATATTTATGGGAAAAGATTCAGTAGAACTAGAAATGTATTACTTTAAACCTCTGCTCATTCTGGAGTCCAGTGGGCGGTCCTACTTAGTGATAGACAGCTGCCCCTTTATAAGTCTGCAGAGATATCTGCCAATTACTAGAGGCTTAAGCCCAGCATGAGCAGAAGTAAAATAAATAATTTACTAGTTCAAATTAATAATTTTATCTAAAATATATATATCAATTTATTTTGTTTATTTTGATTTAAAACAGGGTAAACTGCATCTTCAGTCTGATAGATTCCCTTTAAATTTACAGAATATAATGCATGTCATGGCCAGTATTGTGCAGTGTTGCTGCCATATTTAATTGTCTTTTCATATTCATTAAATTAATTGTCTGAGAAAATATAAGCGAGTTTATCAACGCAAGAAGCTAGGCCTTGACCGTGACTTGTTACATTAATTTTATATAAGCCCCTGAAATATTAATGACCACATTCACTCAATAAAAAATAAAGATTTATAGTAATAAAAATATCATTAAAGTTAATGTACAGCAGGACTAACAGTACCGGTAAAACATATATTGAGTGTTTTGTTCAGGGTTTCTTGTAAGGATTTGCCTGAGAGTGTCTTATTGAAACAGCATTTCTGAAATAAAAATTTCTTTTTTCTTTTGCTGTAAACCCCAATAAGTTAAATGGAAACGCTTCCTCTTTATAATATTCCAGTTGTGACTTCAGGAGCACTATCCACAAGACTGACAGAACTAAGACAGGACAGTTAAGGGGGAACGTACAAAGTGATGGTAAATATATGTCTGCAGGCCTCCCCTCAAACACACCCATATCATCGCGCCTCTTATGTCTTGACACCAGCAGCCTACAAGGCTATTTGCAGGGCAGGGAGCCTTTGGCTTCCTTCTCCACAATGGTTTTTAACTGTTTGCACATCCTAAAAACACACAAACAGTTAAATAAGCAAAGCCAACCAAGGGATCCAGGAAATGTTTCTGGTATTCCTATGACATACATACATCACTTGGGGCCCCTATATTTGTGGAACCCCCGGGCAACTGCCTTGTGTGCCCAATGGAAAAGATGGCCCTGTCTGCAGGTGGGTGACTGGGTGGCAAGTCCAATTTGGTTGACTATAGTTGTAAAATCTTCTTTTATTGTACGAACAGTTCTGCACAGATGGCTGCTTTGGCAGAATAAATATTATGATGTTTCAGAGAATAAGAACTAGTCAGTCTTATTTGCTGTAGATTGCTTGATCTGTCTGAGACAAGTGCAGGGAGCTTTTATGAAATGCAAGGTTTTTAGCTCTAATTATTGACCACTGTTTAAATTACACTGAAGGTTCACTTAGTATTAATGCAGTATAACTTATGCTGTCTTTAAATGGGAAGGATACATTTCTGCAATGCATCAGGCAAGGTGTGGGGCATGAAAGTTACATCTGTTCCACTGATAAACATGTAGCTAAATAGATATTAGTTTTAGTATGCTTATAGACCATTAAATGAGTACAATAAAAGGAAATGTGAAAAAAGGATACCAAAATAAAAACATTTAAATGCACTAAAACTGGGTTTCCGAAACAAAAATGTCCACAAAATGATTTTATAAGGTCTTTGGGCTTGAATGCAAACAAATCAATTTACTATCTTTATTTTCTTTCACCTCTAACTGAAATCTAGCATTTTCTTCACTTATGAATGTATGCAATAAATTACAATAGTACTCATTTCATATAACATTACTGTTGTTGCATATCTCCAAAACTTGTTATGAAATTACACTGAAAGCACAGGTTACAACTCTCCATAGAAGTCTATGGTGGAGACAGGGGAGTAAGGGGAAAAGGAAGACGTTCATCCCAGGCAGCCGCTCTTATGACATTACAAGTAAGGAACAGTGTAGCTGTAGCACTGAGGTGAGATAAACACTCACTATTGAGCTCTCATTAGCTATTTGTGTCTCTCTGCTATGCTCCCATCTCCATAGACTTCTATGGGCAGCTGTAACTAGAGTTCTCACTGATGGAGGAACCTCAGCTCTACAAAACAAATTTGGTTAGTGATTAATAACTGTGTGAACAGATAGGAATGTAGGGTGGAGGAGAAAAGAAAGTTGATAAGCAGATGGAATCATTTATCTCTTATAAGATATACAGGCAGTCCCCGAGTTATGAACAGAATAGGGACTGTAGGTTTGTTCTTAAGTTAAATTTGTACATAAGTCAGAACAGGTATATTTATTAAATGTAACTCCAGCACCAAAGTTTTTTTTTAGTTTTGGGTAGTGCAGGGAAGGGTTTTTACATTTGTCTTGCTGTCTGTGCTCCTGTTATGAAGATTTCACCTCATTTTCACCCCATGTGCTGCTGTGGCATGCTGGAACTTGTTGTTCCACAGCTACTATCTGCTATGGAACATTGAACTATAAGTGCCAGCATGCCCCATAAGTCTCAGTTTGTAACTAAGGGATATATTTAAGTCTAAACGGTGAAAGTTTGGGACTGACTGTACTACAAAGTTTCTTAGTTTTGTTTGTAAATTGCATTATAAGTGGAGGTATGTTTTTTTACAAATAAGTCAAAGTGGGTAAGATGAGTCATTGCTTGTTAAAATTTTACTAAACTGGTTAGTTTAAATGAGAATTCAGAAATTTTTGCAAGTAGGCTACTTTGTCCAATGTCTAATACTAGCAGGGGATTAATTTGTTTCTGCCCATGAAGACAGCAAAGTGTTTGTTAAAATTATACTTATAGAATACAGTGTACAAGAGTATTTACTTAGGGCAATATGGGTTCAATTTTTGCTTTACCATTAGTAGATGTACAGGTTTATATTTGGGATTTTGGTGGTGTTCATTATATAATTTTCAGCACTTGGACAGCTCTGTAAAAACTTTAAGGAAGCATTATATTTTATTACAATTTATGGCATCGATCGGAGCTATACACGTGTATTTCCTGTTAGTTAGAAACACAGTAATTCCCATCTATATAAACATCAGAAACATTTTATACTTTGACTTCCCTATAACATACAGTCATTGTCTAAGCAAAAGCAATTAATGCAATCTGTAGGTGTTTAATTATTTTTTCCTGCAAGACAGGCATTGCCTTGTCAACTATTCATTGTGTCCCACCTTGTGACATAACCTTTCCTTCTGTCTACTCTTGATGAAGACTAAATTATGTTCTGAGAATGACTTTTAAGCTGTTATTTCTGTAAGCAGTAAAATGCTTTTCTGGTAACTGGCAGCAAAGTAAATACATATGGTTGGATCTGAGGTTGGGATTTCATCAGTACATGTGCTGGTGTTTTATGATAGGTACTAATTAATGCTTTCTCCCCTGGCCTGACACATCACATGAATTAACATAATAAAGGACTGCCGCTCATGACTTTTACTGCTGTCATCAATACCCAGCCTGCATTTTCCTAAAGCACAGGCTTGATAAGGCTTAATAAAGTCTGTACTCTAGCAATACAGTCTGTAAAATGTGCATAGATGAGGGTAATAAAACAACCTATCCATCACTGTTAATTCTAGCCTACCGTTTAGTGTCACATCAGATATCCATGGTATGAATTTCAAAGATATATCCGGAAAATACGAAATCAAATTACCATTCTCCTTGGAAGGTGGCTGTCACCTTGCACCACTCACCTGTGTTGTGCTGCGTATGGTAATGTGATGGGCCATAATAATAAAGATGATGAATTGAATGCAGGGGAACAGCATCAATTCTACTAACCTGACTTATGAAGGCTGTTGACCCTCGTAAAACATGCTGACTTATGTGCAGCATGTTCAGGGTAGTGATTGCCTTAGAGATTGGACACCTAGCACATACTGACTATTCCTCACTGATCAAGTACCATCAGCACAAAGTGGCAATAATTGTCACACTTAGAACTAATTGAGGTTTTGTTAGAAAATGCTGACGTTTCAACATCAGAAGTAATTCCCCTCTAACTTAATTTGAGGGAACATCTAGTAGGAGCAATTGAATATAAATTTTATTTTTTTTAAATTTTTGACTAAGATGTTAGAATTTAACACTGTATATAATAACTTTTTTCTCTACTTCAGTGCAAGCCAATTGTGGGTTTATACTACTAAAAGTGAACCTGTCGAGTTGTTTTTTGCTGCCCTGTCTGATTACTGAATATGATAGAGAAACTGAACTCTGTAATTTATAGGTTTATTTGATTTGAAGCAGGACTTTTTAATAAAACGCATAGTAAATCCTTACAGGACTCCTTGGGAGACAGTGGAAGTCCTGCTTACCTTGCCTACATACAGTGAATTACAGCTTTCCCCGTATTAATGTGTATACACAGCAAACAGTTAATCATTGCATGTGCATGGGATACGCAGGACTTTCACTATTTTTTTTAGGAATCCTGTCACTTTTTACTCTGCCTTTTAAAAAAAAAAAAAAATCTAATCAGAATTTACAAAAAACGTTGCGTTACTTCTAAACATAAAGCAGGCAGAAAAATCTGAAGCAGGAGGCTCCCAAGTTCATATTCCCAAAAATGTCAAGGATATATAGGACATGCCTGTCATAAGTAATGTCATGGCCCCACACCCATTACAATTCTTATCTTGCACCATATCATCAGGCCCCTTACTTTTACAATTGCAGGAGTACTGCCAATAGGGCCCTGATGGCACCCCTGATACTGGAAATCCTGTTACCATACAATACAGTGCATGTATTGCTTGTGTAATACATTTCTCCAAATTCCCTGCATAGTGATGAAGTTAAATGATAAAATTCTGATTGCATGCACCATAATGGAAAGAGTAGATGTCTACTACATGCTGTTGTTTTAATTTAATGTAAAAACATATAAAATAAATATTTTATTCAATCAGTAGTTAATAAAAATACATAAAATATGTAAAAACTGGAATGTTACACACAGGGAAGGTTACCATATGAAGTGCAATGATCAGAAGTTCACATAATGTGATTAAATGGTTACACACATTAAATAAAAGGTCACATAAAGAAAGACATGATTGCAAAGTAGATTTTAACATAATTATATAGAAATACAGGGAAATACAGACGATAATAGCATTCCCAATCCCCAACTGGTGTTTCACATATTAACACTTCCTCAGGGAGTATTTTTTTAATTGACTTTATGCTAAGTTTTATGGTGATTTTATAGAAAATATAATATATTTTAGTACTTGCAATCATGTCTTTCTTTATGTGACCTTTCATATAATGTGTGTCACCACTGAATAATGTTATGTGAACTACTGATCAGTGCACATCTTATAGTAGCCTGTCAATGTGTAACACTTCATTTTTATATATATTTTTTAATAATACATTTTTAAATAAAGTCTTTGTATATTATAAAGAGTCCAATTTGGAGTTACATGGTATATGTGTGTATTTTGACTCAATAGTTAAAAGGGTATTTCCACCACCCTAATTAGCTTTCAACATGTAGGTAAATGTAAATAAAGACTATTACTATTTACATTGCTGTTCTGATTTAGCTTAGTTTCAAAGTTAGAGCATTTCTTATTCACTGCTTATTTACAAAAGGTTTTTAGACTGCCAACCACCTCTCTCTGCTCTATCAGCCCTGGTCTGGATGGTGACAACACCCCATGCTGTTTTTATCAGCAGCACAGGAGCTTGTTACTGACAAACTTTAGCCCTTTAGAGCTCTGTAGCCTTTTGTCCTGCTGTTAAATTCCCTCCATCACCAATGTCCCTCTAACAGGCTCAGCTAGGAATAGCAGAGCTGATTTGCCATTTGCTGCTGTAAAAAAGCCTGAACAAGAAGTTTGTGCCTGAAGCTAGCTGTGAAGAATAGGCTCTGTGAAACAGCCTGATGAGAAAACCCCTTTAATGTACAATGGTCCTTTATATGGTCCTTTATGGTACAATACACAGGTGTTATTGTATATAAACAGTATACAATAGCCTCTAGTGGTGTATGAAGAACACCACAATTTATTAATTTTATTTCATACCACAGCACTTTCCTCTGTTAAAGATTTTAAGACATAAATTCCTAATTTCTTAATCAGGTATTTACAAGCGTCAATAACATTATATTTGTTATCTCTGTATGAGTTTTCTATATTCCTCTTTTATTTCTCTTACAGGAAAGAGTAGTGGGTTTCCATGTTCTTGCCCCTAATGCCGGAGAAATTACACAAGGGTTTGCGGCTGCCATCAAATGTGGTCTCACCAAAGAACAGCTGGACACTACAATAGGAATACATCCAGTATGTGCCGAGGTAAGTGTTGGAATCCCAACATTTCAGATCAGCGTTTAATATAGATATTCAGGATCACAAGTTATTATCAGATGCTAGTATGCATGTCACATAACAGTAGCCAGCAATAAAGATAAAGCTTGAAATAGAACTGCAAAGCATGTTCTTTTCCAAGACAAGCAGGACAAAACTTACAAATTATAGCAGTTTCTTGTCTCATTAGAAGTCAGCATAAAGTCTGTGCTTGGAAAAAAAGAATATTGGTTCTAAATTATAAAATGCATCCAACTTCAGAAAAATTAATACTAGTTACGGCAATGTGTGAGATTTATTGAAGACTTCTCTTAAATGTTCCGTTTTATTCAAGGTCAGAACTGACATCTAATATATGGAGACACTCTGCAGAGCAATGCCCATCGCCTCAATCCTCTAGAAAGTGCTAAAACTTGTTCTTGTTCTCCACCCATACAAATGATAAATTAGAATGGAAAAAAGTTTTAACATCTTACCGTAGCCATTCTGTCGAATGTCATGTTATTATGAAACTGGAGCTTATTATAGTGGTCCCTCAAGTTACAATGGCCTCAGGATACAATATTTTCAGTGTACAATGGTCTTTCCAAGGACATTTTGGGCCTCATGTATGAAAACTGTCTAAGACTTTCTTTCCGATAGTAATAAATTAGAGCGCCCCTTTCATTTTTTCAGAGTACTAAATGAAATGAAAGTGGAGATCTGATTGGTTGCTATGGGCAACAAAGAAAGTTTTAGACCTAGACAGTTTTCATACATAAGGCCCTTTGCGTTGAGTGTGGTTTCAACATACAATGTACTTGACATTGATCCAGCAAATTATTATGAACATTTTACTTGTAAAACATCTGTATTAGTGCAGTGCATGCAGTGATTGGTGGTCTAGTAGCGCCTCTCTAAAGTACAGTGTGGTACTATATGTTCTGTTATGCTCTTTACATGTACCAGGATGAGCAGCTCCTTTTGGTCCATTTTCTTTTTTTCTGGTACGTTGTGTATAAAGTACATGATCCAAAGAAGCTCCTTTCTTAATATATAAAGTTGTTTCCAGCATCCAGCAGCTCTTTATGCCAGTTATATATAAGGTTTTTGTATTATGTTGGGTAATACTTTAGGGGCTTTGGAACCAATTACCAGTTTTCCATAGAGTTACGGTTTCAACATACTACGGTTTTTACATGAAATGACTGTCCTAGAACCAATAAATATTGTGTGTTGAGGGACCACTGTATATGGTCTAGCGTCTAGATAGTTCATAGTACAGTCATATATATCATGTAAATCTGGACAATTCAAAGTGCACTCATATAAATCATTTGTATTCTAGATTATTTTTATTGCACTCATATATATCACCAGGGGCGTAACTAGAGAAGCCAGGGCCCCAAAGCAAACTTCTGGATGGCAACCCCAGCCCCCTCCCTGACCATGAACATTTAGCCGGACATGCTGTTAGATAATGTAGATAATACAAGGGGCAAATACCTCACCCTACATATCACCATCATACTGCTACCAAACAAATCCACTATAGCAAGACCAACATTACCAATAATGCTACTACATAGGAACCTGATTATACCGCCAGAACATGACCACAAAGTGACTGAATAATATCCCTACACTATAACTGATCAATACACAAAGACCAATAATACCGCAATATTGTGACCACATAGTGGTATATACTAGTGTACACAGGCTCTGCAGACTGTATATAACCACCATACAGTGACCATATAGTGAAAGCTACAGTGTACACAGGCTCTGTAGACTGTATATTACCACCATACAGTGGCCATATAGTGGTAGGTACCAGTGTACACAGACTATGTGATTAAAGTGTAGTTACATCTTGTGACTCACAGGTGACATCTCTCAGATGAGTCATTGACTTTCCCCTTTGTTCTGCATCCGGTCCAGTCCGCCATCATGACGTCTCCCGACCACTCGACCTGGCAGATTTACACACACCTTAGAATCCTGACTTTTCCAGCACCTCACTTCCTGCCCCCTGGCTATATGAGGTCCATTTAGGCAGGCAGGGTTTAGATAGGCTATATGGGGCCCCAGATAGGCAAGGTTTAGGTAGGCAAGAGAGTCCCCATATAGGCAGGCAGGGTTTAGGGACTCATACAAGTCAACAGGGGTTAGGTGGACTATAGGGGCCATATAGGTATGGTTTAGGTAGCTAAAGGGGCCCCATATAAGTAGACAGGCAGGCTACGGGGGCTATATAGGTAGGCAAACTTTAGGGGGCTATTGGGGCTATATAGGCAGACAGACTTAGAGCTATATAGGCAGGCTTGTGGGGGGGTATATAGGTAGGCTATGGGGCTATGCAGGCAGGCTGGGGGGGTTTTAATTCAGGCTGGGGGTATAAAGGCAGGCTGGGGGGGCTAGGCAGGCTGGGGGGCTATGCAGGCAGGCTGGAGGGGCTATGCAGGCAGGCTTAGGGGGTATATAGGCAGGCTTGGGCGTATATAGGCAGGCTTGGGCGGTATATAGGCAAGGTATAGGATTAGGTATACAGGCAGGCATTAGGGGATAATACAGGGTACAGGCTTAGGGGTATACAGGCAGGCTTAGGGGTATGACAGGGGGAGGCTTATGGGGTATACAGGCAGGCTGTTAAAGGGTGGGTATACAGGAAGGCTTTAGGGGTATACAACATACAGGCAGGCTTAGGGGGTATATACAGGGAGGCTTATGAGGTATACAGGGAGGCTTAGGGGGTATACAGGGAGGCTTAGGGGGTATACAGGGAGGCTTAGGGGTATACAGGCAGGCTTAGGGGTATACAGGGATGCTTAGGGGTATACAGGGAGGCTTAGGGGTATACAGGCAGGCTTAGGGGTATACAGGGAGGCTTAGGGGGTATACAGGCAGGCTTAGGGGTATACAGGCAGGCTTAGGGGTATACAGGCAGGCTTAGGGGGTATACAGGCAGGCTTAGGGGTAGGTAAAATAATAAATAACTTACTTACCTCGGTCCACGCTCCCCCGATGCGCCGCACTGCAGTCTCTCTTCAGCCTCTGTGCTCAGCGTGGGCGGCGCAGTTATGTGACATCACCGCACATGCCCACGTGATCACAGAGAGCCGGCAGGGGAAGTAGCAGGGCGGAGCGAGTGTCGCTCCATTCTGATACCTCCGGACAGCGCTGCCTCTGAACGCTCGGGCTGGAGGACCCGGGCATTCAGAGGTAGTATGCGCCGTACCCCGCAGCTCTGCACCCGCCGCAGTGAACTGTTATGTTCACTGCCCGAGGGCCCAGGAGCGGCAGTACGGGGGTAGCGAACGCGGTAGCAGCTGCCCCGGGGCGCGGGCCCCCTAAGCACATGGGCCCTGGGGCAGTTGCTACGTCTGCTACCCCGGTAGTTACGCCCCTGTATATCACAGTATGCACAGTATTTGTATCAATGCCAGTCAAACCAGGGCAGGTAACATGCCTAGCTGAGTTTTTTTGGAGCCTATAGTAATCTGGATAAATATGTTTTATGCTTATCAAGTAAAGAGTGGGGTAGACAGGTGGTCCACTGTGACTGTTTTTCATAGTGCACTCATCTATACCATTCATCATTTAGATGCACTTATATATTATTCGGTATCTGGATTATTTATATTGCACTCAAACTTATTATTCGTCATCAGGATGTGCTTATATATGAGTACACTATGAGCCATCCAGATACTAAATAATATATTAGTGCATCCTGAAGATGAATATAAAAATCTGAGTGCAATATAAATAATCCAGATACCGAATAATATAAGTGCATCTAAATGATGAATGGTATAGAAGAGTGCACTATGAAAAAGTCACAGTGGGACACCTGTCTACCCCCCTCTTTGCTTGACAATCATAAAACATATTTATCCAGATTACTATAGGCTCTAAAAAACCGAGTTGGCCATGCTCTATGAACCATCCAGATGATGAATGATATATATGAGAGCAGTATGTATCATCCAGATATTAAATAATATATGAGTGCTTCCTGAGTTATACCATGGATGATGTATGATAGATATGAGCGCACTATGAATCATCCAGATGATGAATGATATATATGAGAGCACTAGGAATTATCCAGATGATGTATGATAGATATCAGCACACTAAGAATCATCCAGATACTGAATAATATAAGAGTGTGTCCCGATGATGAATGACATATATGAGTGCACTTTAAATCATGCAGATGATGTATGATGAGGACTATAAATCCCCCAGATTATGAATTAGATATATGAGTGCACTATAAATAATCCAGATAATGAATGATATAAATAAGTGCGCTAGGAATCATCCAGATGATGAATGATATACAGTATACAAGTGCACTATGTAGTCAGTGTACAGCTTGTATAACAGTGTACATTTGGTATACATTTAATATAGAAACAACTACATACATATATCTGGGTTAAAATAGAGACAGTATATACCACATGAATGAAAACTGTCTAGGTCTAAAACTTACTTTGTTGCCCATAGCAACCAATCAGAGCGCCCTTCTCATTTTTCCGAGCACTATATGAAATGAAAGGGGAGCTCTGATTGGTTGCTAGGGGCAACAAAGTAAATTTTGGACCTAGACAGTTTTCATACATGTCGCCCTTTGTGTATATATATCCACACTGTCTCTATTGTTCACTGTCTCTATTTTGACCCAGAAATACATATGTAGTTGTTTAGATATTAAAAGCTGCCATGCGCCTCATGAGGACACTGACATAAAGACACATCAAATAAGCTTGGTGGACAACTCAACATCATGCTTGTCAAACCAGTGTATTGATGCTCCCACAAAAGATGTCTTTGATACAGTTAATTAAGGCCTTTGAACACCCCAGGCAGACACATTTCAATTTTCTTTAATTATTCTGTTACAATTTCTCTCCACTCCGTTAATACCAGGCAGCATGACACTTTGCAGAAAAGCACTTTTAAAAAGAGATATCAAATGCATGACCCAGTCATTGTACATTAACATGTCATAGGGCTGGTTCATGTATTGCATTAATGGTGTTTTTCTTAGAAATAACTGGAATGCTTCATATATCACCTGCAGTGACCAAAACCCCTGATTGTTTAAATACCCTCTGTAACTACTATAGGGACTTGTATACGTCAGTACCCTCCTAGGATCCATTACATATAACTTTTTTCCTAGGTTTCATTGCCTTAGCCATCTTAATGTAAATAGTTTTTTGATACTCTGTCAACCTTGAAAGAACTGAGTTTCTCAGTTTGTTGAACACCTGTCCCAGAAATTTGGTCTTGGTACAGCATTAATTGCTGTGCCTTTCTGCACAAAAACGGATCCCAAAAATGCATCTAAAATGCAGCTGTGTGTGAACCTTGTGAAGTATGTGAACCTTTAGGTTGCGTTCACACATTAATTTCTGTGTATTTCTGCAAAAAAAAAAAAAATGCACCAAGAAACGCACCAAAGATGCTCCATGTGAAAGCACCCTTAAGATACTTTCACACAGTGCCGTTTTGGTGCAGTTTTAACTGCGCTCCAATTAAACTGCCTTTATTACCAGCAAGCTTCATTTATTTATCTAAACTATTTGGAAAGTGAGTAATGAATTAGTGTGTTTGTAATTCATGAGCCTTCAAACACAGTCATTGATTACTTACTTGAAACACCTTCTGAACAATTTAGACAAGTGAAAGAAGCTTGCTGGTAATAGAGGCAGTTTAATGGAGCACAGTTAAAACCGCAACAAAACTGCACTGTGTGAAAGCACCCTAAGGCCTCGTTCACACGGCTTATTTTGGGACTGATTGGAGCCGTACTGCGCGCCGTATTTGCGCTGCAGTACGGCTCCAATCCGTCCCAGTAACTACGGTTATCCGCATACTTTTGCCACTTAGGTTATGTTTACACGGCATATTGTGGTGGCACAGGTATGCAGCACAATACGCTTGCTTTTGAAAGTAGGTGTCATGGCCCTGCCTCCTATCAGATTAGCATTTCCCGGCACTTGAAAGAAGTGACATGTCATTTTTTTTTTTACAGTAAGTGCCGGGAAATACAAGCGTTTTACATAGCACTGAAGGAGTGTTATGATTTTATCGTATTTGCAGCTTGTACATTGAAACAATTTCCTTTTTTTATACTCTTTTACTTTTTAAACATCTTTTTATTTGTCCCAATATGGGACTGGACTAAGCAATCGCTTGATCGCTTTTGTAATATATTGGAGTACATGACTGTATTGCAATGTAGTATGCCAACTGTTAGTTGACCTGTCAAGCCCAACCTCCATTGTGAAGCCTGGCGTCCAATGACAAGTCCCCTCCTTCTTCCAACTCCCTTATATGTTGCAGTCACTATGGACTGTGGCATCTAAGTGAACCTATAATTTATACCGGTAGTGTATACAAATAATAAGAATGAACCAACATTGGTAAATATACTATAAATAATACCAAAAACAAAGCAACCCAACAAAACATTATTTTAAACTGAAAATAATATTTATTGATACATGATTAAAAATTTACTATACATAATAAAACATAATATTTTGTGATGTTAAAAATGTAAACACCCAATCTGGAAACACAAAACGCCATGATCAGTATGTGCATAATTATGACATGATTATGATAGGATATTTTTGAGAACAAAGCATAAGTTTAAATGTATCCATAATACTCATATAAATATACAGAAAAGGTATGCAATATATACTTTCTCTGGGACCAATCAACTGGGGACTGTGCACCCTGACACATGTTTCGCCTGCGCTTTCTCAAGTGTCATATAGGAGGATGTGGAAAGTAGGTATATATGTATGATATAGCCAATCAGCACTCAAATAAAACATATCTATCACATAGGCAATCAGAGAACATACCCCAAATGAATCCATGCTTCCGGACCAAACAGGAAGTGGCATCTAAGGGGTTAAACGGCCAGGATCAGAGTAAATGCTGGTCCTGGCTATAAGATCAGGAACCCGGTATCTCTGGGGATGACAGTAGGCTGCATGTTTGAGGCCCCTGATCTAAACTATAACAAAATTGGAAGTATAACAATTTGGTTATTCAGCATGGCAAAAATTGCAAGAACATCCTGTGCGCGCCTGTTATTATGGGATGAGGTTTCTTTTTGTTATATAACTAAAATGTGTCTTTCTCTTAGAATGGATTCACATTTGGCATTAGTATATGTCACAAATCAGATGTGAATTTATCATGAACTTGCTGCAGTGTAGACCATTTATCATGGGTAATAAGTAATTCTCTAGATTAGAATTCTGGAGATTCCAGGTTTTTTAAAATGGTAAAATCTGCAACAAGTCCACAGCAAATCTCTGTCAAAATTGTCATGTAAGATTTTGTGATAGATTTTTCTGTGATGTAAAATTATATGTGAAACCACCCTAATAATATTATGAGATGCATCTCTCATCAAAGAGGAGGGGTAAAATAAATCTTTCTTTACTGAGGGAGCGATGCTGAAAGAAATTCTCATTTTGATTTGTGTTACACATTTAAGTAATTGCCTTTCATCTTTGATAGCTGGGAAAGGAAACAAAGTGTTGTGTTCTCCAATCATGCAATATGTCTTCCTTTGATTGCAAACACAAAATTATCCAGAAATGTTCACTTTTGTATTCATCACTGCAATTAGGAATAATCACAGCCCCTTGCTGGGGAAAAAATGGAGAAGTGTTCTAAATAGTAACATCATTTTTGCTTTCAGATATTCACCACCCTAAGTGTGACAAAGCGGTCTGGAGGGAACATCATGCAAGCTGGATGCTGAGGTTAAACCCCGCTGTTTGTTGCTGGTGCCATTCTTTCACAAAGCAAGAGAGCTAATCTGTTAAAGCAAGAAGACAATGCCAAGGAAAAAGAATAAGGAACATCAACACTACTGAAGAACAAGAAGCTCATTAGCTTAAAGAATGGCAGCGAACAATACAGCTAGATTACTGGAAATAAATACTGCGGTGCACTCTGTGCTTTTGTGACGTCACAACCCAAAGCCATTTTTGGTGGGCTGTGACTGAAGAACTGCAGGCTTATTTCATGGACACTGGGGAAGAAATCCCTACATTTTCAGTGAATTAGAATGTTTTAATGTTGGTTTATAGACAATTAAAGCTAAAAATATTTCACAAATTTAGTATTTCCTATGTATATTTGGGAACATGCCCGGTGGTGTATGTGAAAAGAGGATACGATAGAGGGACAGAAGCTGAGCTCTGTAATACATAGGTTTATATGATTTGATGCTGAATTTCTGAGTAACAAGCAGAGTAAATCCTGTAAGGAAAACCCCATCAGTATTTTCTTCTACTCGCCTGCTCCAATTATATACTATTCACAGAGTAACTTCCCTCAAACCCTTCGCGTTCCTAATTTACTTGCCCCATTTTATATTAAGAGCAGTTCCCTCTATTCCTATATTCCAGGTAGTTCCTCAGTTTACTCAGGTGTTCTCTTTACTCATTCCTGCCATATCTCCTCCATAAACCCTATATATCACAGAGCCCAGCTTCTCTCCTTATCATAACTATATCATGGCTCAGCTTCTCCTCTATATTGCCACCCTATATATCACATAGCCCTATCAGCTCTTCTCCTCTCTCATATAACCCTATATATCACAGAGCCCAGCTTCTCTCCATTACCTATATATTAACCTTACTTCATAATCACAGAGCTCAGCTTCTCTCCTCTATCATATAGCCCAATATATCACAGAGCTCAGCTTCTCTCCTCTATCATATAACCCTATATATCCCAGAGCTCAGCTTCTCTTCTCTGTCATGTAACCCTATATATCACAGACCTCAGCTTCTCTCCCTCTATCATATAACCCTATATATCACAGAACTCAGCTTCTATCATATAAACCTAGATATCACAGAGCTCAGCTTCTCTCCTCTATCATATAACCCTATATATCACAGAGCTCGGCTTCTCTCCCGCTATCATATGACCATGACTATAACAGAGCTCAGTTCTCTCCCTCTACCATATAACCCTACATATCACAGAGCTCAGTTTCTCTCCTCTATCATATAACCCTATACATCACAGAGCTCAGCTTCTCTCCTCTATCATATAATCCTATATATCCCAGAGCTCAGCTTCTCTCCTTTATCATATAACCCTATATATCACAGAGCTCAGCTTCTCTCCTCTATCATATAACCATATACATCACAGAGCTCAGCTTCTCTCCCTCTACCATATAACCCTATATATCACAGAGCTCAACTCCTCTCCTCTATCATATAATCCTATATATCACAGAGCTCAGCTTTCTCTCTATCCTACTATCATAAATCACCCCCATATAACATTCACAGAGCTCAGTTTCTCTCCCTCTACCATATAACCCTACATATCATAGAGCTCAGCTTCTCTCCTCTATCATATAACCCTGTATATATCACAGAGCTCAGATTCTCTCCCTCTATCATATAACCCTGTATATCACAGAGCTCAGCTTCTCTCCTCTATCATATAACCCTGTATATCACAGAGCTCTGCTTCTTTCCTCTATCATATAACACTATATATCACAGAGCTCATCTTCTCTCCTCTATCATATAAACCTATATATCACAGAGCTCAGCTTCTCTCCCTCTATCACATCCTGCTCTCAGATAGTAGAGTATAAACCATCTGACAGGTTCCCCTTGAATCCCTTAAACTTAATGGATCGAAAACGGTCAACTGAATTCTTTAGTGTTAGTATTAGTGTACATGGTGCTCACTGAAATCAGTGGAAAGTCTGTGTAATGCATGGACATGCCAAACGTTGTTTGTAGTAGTTCTCCAACCTACGTAATAGATAAAGGTACTAGATGAGAAATGCCTCTCTATTGACTCAGAATACCCTTGTAAGGTATTTGAAAACGGGTCCTCTAAATCAGGCAACCACTTCAAATTATTTTTGGTGTCATAAATAAATGCTAGGTTGAAGCTATACAGTGATTTTTTTTGCATACTGTATGCATATATATATATATATATATATATATATATATATACACTTTTAGTTATTATTTTTTTAATAGGATATATTAGAAGTTGCATGAGATAAATTGCCATCTGCTAAGGCAGTTTTTGTTCAGAGATGCAGCAGGTTATGTTGACAGATGACGGTTGTATCAGATCAAAGAATTGTCAATGTAGCTATCTCCTATTGAAAGTACCGTAATGAAAAATGACTTAATGAAATGATGTGATGCTTTGTAATAAAACAAATAAGCCTATATATCCCGGTGTAGCAAATCTTGTGTTGGAGGCCATTTATGGAATCTGATGTAAAAAGTTGCTGCACTCATTTCATGGTACGAGAGATTTGCTTTTATGTTCCAATGGCCTTAGTGCTTGTTCAGTTTGTAAAAGCATTTATTTTAAGTGTTTGTTTCTGTTTTGTTAATATGTTATACTCCCATGCTGTGAAAAGTCCATAGAGAATTGTATTGCTTCAAACATGTTATATATTGAGTAATTTATTTAAATGTAAAAAACTCAGTGATGGAAAAAATGTAAGAGATGAAAGGACTATTGCTTCTGATCCTATTATAAATGAGGCACAACAGGACAGTGGACACATGTCCATTAAGATTCCATTCTGAAATAAGGAAATCATCTGTAAGGTCCCTATGAGTTACAAAATATTAAGAAACAGATCAGTATGATTGTGACTAACCTTATTCCTATACATGTAGTTTCTTAAGGATCGGATTAAACTTGACCAAGGCCTGTTTCACACTTGAGGTGTTATAGGTTCTGGTTGAAGCCTCCATCGCAAATTATTTAAAAAATGATGAAAAAAATAATGCTACATGCTGCGTATTTTACCCCTTAAAACACCACACCATGATAGAAACCCAACAGACCTCAATGTGGTCAATAGGGTCTGTTAGGTGCCAATGGTGTCAGTCATTAAACATATCTGCTTCCTCCTCTGCAGTGGAGGCATTGAATGAAACCTCTGACGCAGATGTGAAACTGGCCTTAGTTGCGGTAACATTTATATGCACTAGTCTGGGCAGTCTATTACTTTCTGTGTATTTTATGTCTTTATTAACTCATGGATATTTGTAAATTGCAGAGTCCTGGTTTGTTAAAAAGTAATTTTGTTTAGAAAATGGTTACAAATAAAATGTGATTTTTGATAGCTATTGACTACTTGACGTTATTGGGTAGCATGAAATAACACAAGGTTAATGGGCTGCAGAATTCCTCATCTTTTAAAAGCATTTTGACTGACATTGTGCAAAGGAGCACACCAAGGGCCAACCATTATTGTTAAGCCACATGCTCATTGCTTTTTGCTTGTAGCCTTGTAGCTGTTCTATTTCCTGCAGTTGAATCTTTTCCCATATTTTGCTTAAAGGACAGTTACAAAGGCAAAGGGGAAAAGGGAATCAGAGGTGTTATGTAGTGTTCTGCAATGTTTGATGCTGGGAACAGATCAGTATTAGTCAGTCTGAACGGGATATACTGAGAGAGTACAGATCCGATCGAAATGTTAAGTAATACTGATAAATATTTTAACAAACTGCCCAAACAAAACACACACTTATATATATATATATATATATATATATATATATATATATATATATATATATTACAAATGTAACACAAATAAATAAAGCACAGAAATCAATACGAAGTGATACTGTGATACATAGCCCCTCTTGGAAAGTGTTTCGCTGTTTATATAACCCAATTACTAGAACATAAGAAAGTGCAATAGCGAGACAAGAAAAAAAGATAAAACTCATATTAAATAAAAATATAAATAATAAGGGACAGTGGAATACAGACCAAACAGGGCACAAAGAACCCCAACACAGGAAAAGTCAAAAGGTAGCATTTAACATTAAAGGGACACTGTCAACAAAAAGGAGTTTTTTGTGAAGACCAAAATTTCTGGAAAATTATTTATGTTAGAAAAAAAATATTTTGTCAATCCTATGCAATTAAAAATCATATATAAAATATTGTCCTTTTCTAGCATTTTTTAAAAGTTTTTATTTTTGCAAAACCTTACTGGTGTAAAAATGAAAAGTTACACACTCAAAACAAAACAGCATAGTCCAACTTCACTAAAACGCACTGCACATGTAATAAACAATCACAAGTATAGAGTTTGTATTCGAAGGCAAATTACAGTAGATTTTATAATCAGCATACGGAAGATGAAGAGTGAATAGAACCTATATCAGCAGACCACTGCAACAACGATAAAACTTTATATAAAACATCAGTGACAAACTCCCCGCAGGCAAACCTACAGTCACTCACACAAACATTCGCCTCTGATGCCCGGATCTCTCAGCACTTCACAAGGTTTCCAGCTGCAATGTAAACCGATCGGGACCACACGATCTCGCCTCATTCATGTAGACGCCGCTGTTGCATTCGCTGTGGCGTTTAAACGGTGAAACAGCACGGAATGGAGCCAGCTGCTACTTACCTCTACCTACTCTCATTATAAATAGTAGGTAATGACATAATGATTGCTTTATTGTTCTTTCCACAAGGGTAGATAAAGATATACTAGATGAGAAGCAACACATGGAAGGAAAATAGGGCAATCTTTTTCTGCACTGATGGAGAGAGGGGGTTTCTTCACACTTACCAGGTTATTGCTGATAATATTTTCATACCAGAGCTGATCAGAAAGAAGAACCTTCAAGCAATTGTCTCACTGCTGTGCTATCAGAGCTTACAGAAGGGAAGTCAGAGAGATTAATGTACATAAGGAAACTTTAAAACAACTGTAAAACAACTTCAACTACCCAATTAAAAAATCCATATAATAATCATATATTGCTTGTCACTATGTAAATCTAAAAAAAATTATGGTAGTGTCTCTTTAAAGTGTTAAAGAGTTAGCAGAGTTATGTAGCCAGAGGTAAAAAAAAAAAAAAAATACGCAGATTGGCAAGATGTGACAGGAGGTGAACTGGTATTTATTGGGTTGAGATGAAAAAAATCTGCCCAAAAAATCCTAAAGAAGCCGGAAAATTGACTTGTCACTAATGATCTAGTACAGGGGTGGGCAATTAATTTTCCCATGGGGCCGCATGAGAAAGTGCGATGGTTTTGGGGGGCCGGACTAATAAAAACATAGGATGAACGGGAAAAAATTCATTTTTGGGGGATTATCTTTGTGGAAACTTACTGGGGGATGTATCTATATACCTCTATATATACTGATGGTACACAGTAAGGCAGGTATATACAGCTCTCCTCAGTAAGGTAGGTATGTAGATGTATGTCCCCTCTGTCTGGCAGGTATATACAGCTCCCCTCAGATAGGTATATAGATATAGGTACCCACAGGCAGGTATATAGATACAGCTCCCCACAGGCAGGTATATAGATGGGTACAGCTTCCCTCAGGCAGGTATATAGATAGGTACAGCTCCCCTCAAGCAGGTATATAGATAGGTTCAGCTCCTCTCAGGCAGGTATATAGATAGGTACAGCTCCCCTCAGACAGGTATATAGATAGGTACAGCTCCCCTTAGACAGGTATATAGATAGGTACAGCTCCCCTCAGGCAGGTATCTAGATAGGTACAGCTCCCCTCAGGCAGGTATATAGTTAAAGCTTCACACAGGCAGGTATATAGCTAGTTATGTCTCCATACAGGCAGGTATATAGTTAAAGCTCCACACAGGCAGGTATATATTTAGGGCTTCCCACAGGCAGGTATGTAGTAAGGTTTGTCCCCAGGCAGGTATAGAGATAGTTAGGTGTGTTCCCAGGCAGATATATAGTTA
>JAODAL010010443.1:0-105127 GCA_025379985.1 Phyllomedusa bahiana | reverse complement strand
GATACTTAGCTCACAGGATCGCCGTTTTTTGTAAAAAGGTTTTTCACACCGACACAAGGCTTTTTTTTTTTCACGGGTTTTAAACCCCCCAGTTTTTATTAGTCAAGCGGGTTTACACAAAACAAAAACCCAAAAAATAAAAACCTAGGCCGCTGGCCACTAAAAACTTAGGACTTTAGACCCCCTGTCTACCCTAGCCCTGGACCTAACGCCCAAGCATCAAACACACAGTACTCTCCATACTGCCCTCCGGCTTCCCTCAACCCCGGGGGGCCAACCCCTCTTTCCACCCTTTGCTGCCCAATTTCCAGGTAGCGGGCCACCCCCCCCGATCCCCTTTGGAAAGACAGGCCCCTTTATAGCCATCCAGAGACGGGCCCAAAAAACCCCGCCCTTGGAACCGGGAAAACCGGGGCCCGCGGGAACACCACCCACCCATCTGCAGCTGTTCCGGGGAACCCCAACCCATAAGGGGTTGAACATCACCATCTACATACGGGCTGTAAAAAACCCTAGTGTTGTTTGACAGATAGCCACGGGCCCCCCCCCAAAGCCCAGGTTTCTTGGGGGCCCACGTTTTCTACCAGACGACTCCACCTATTGGCAAAACGGGCAACTACTGTTTGCCATTTCTGTCACACAAGTTAAGTGACCAGGATTTTTGGAGAAGGGTCTGGATACTTTTTCAAATGTAATAATATAAAAAATTATAGTAAACCAAAAATTCTGGAGAAGGGCCTGGATACATTTCTAGATGTAATAATATAAAAATTTTCCCTGGGCCCAAAGGGTTTCCCGGGAAAAAGGGCCCTGGATACTTTTTCTAATGTAAAAAATATAACAATTTTATGGGGACCAGGATTCGGGAAAAGGGTCGGGATCATTTCTAGATGTAAAAATTTTAACAGGTTATTTTACCAAAAATTCGGGAGAAGGGTCTGGATACATTTCTAGATTAATAAATAAACAATTTTTTGTGACCCAAATTCTGTAAAGGCCCTGGATACATTTCAAAAAATGTAAAAAATAAAAAATTATGGGGGAACCGGGATTCTGGAAAAGGGGGCCCGGATACATTTCTAGATGTAAAAAATACAAAAAATTTATAGTGACCGGGTTTTTCCCGGGAAAAGGGGCCCTGGATACATTTCTAGTTTGGTAAAAATATAAAAATTTTAAAATTTGACTGGGATTCGGGAAAAGGGGTCGGGATACATTTCTAAAGTAATAATATAATAATTTATATGACCAGGTTTCCCGGAGAAGGGCTGGATCCCATTTCGGGTTCATAATAAAAAACAAGTTATAGTGCCCAAAGGTTTCCCGGGAAAAGGGGTCTGGATACATTTCTAATGAAATTTAAATAACAAATATAGTGCCCCTGATTCTGGAAAGGGCCCGGGGATACTTTTCCCAATGTAAAAAATAGAAAAAGGGTTATAGTGACCAGGATTCGGGAGCAAGGGTCTGAATACTTTTTCTAATTAAAAATATAAAAAGTTAAAAGGTGCCCGGGGAATCGGGGAAAAGGGGGTCTGGAAACTTTTTCTAGATGTAATAATAAAAACAATTATAGGGACCCCTGATTATCACAGCTAAGAGGGAAAAATGATTTTTATATGTAATAAAAACAAACAAAATAATTGCAAACATTCTAAAAAAAAATTATTTTCCAGTATTATTGATTATAATTAAAATAACCCTTTCTGAAGGAAGTGTCCCTTTCATTGCAGATCTGGGCAACTTGGGGGAGAATCAGCTTAGACATGAAGTTTACAGCAGTAATGGGACTTCTCCTTTATTCTTGTTTGTGGTAATATTAAATCCCGAAGGGGGTTTTGACAATGGGGAGGTCGAAAAACAATAGAGACTGGGGAAGTTACGGGTCCCCGGGAAAAGTTTTGAAGGGGAGTCTTAAATTTCACCGGGATTCTGGGACGTATTTCACCAATTTCGCCATACGCGCGAAATTCAAGGTGAAATACGCCCAGTCATTACGGTAATCCACATTCCATCGAAACTATGGATTACGTCCCTTCCCCCCCTTGACAATACGCCCGGGGCGGGGGGAAAAGTACCTATCAATTACTAGCGGCAATACGGGCCGCAGAAAGCATGCTATGACCGGCGAGCTGCCCCCCCCCCCCGCCCGCCCCCCCCCCTACACATGGGGGTAATTGTGTGGTGAAATACGTCCTGCAATTAAGCCGTGTGAACATAGCCTTACAGTCACACCAGGATTACCTGCACAGACTGAGGACGACTACAGGAAGGATAAACAATCCAATACCTCTATGCAATTTTGATAAATTTTTAATTAGAAAAATAATTCAGGTTCTACGGTCTCATTACTTGAAATGTTTAACCTATATTTTTACTAATTAAAATGAGACACTGACACATTTTCGATACCTGCTGGGCTGTTTTTGTTATCCAATTGTACAAAAGAAAAAAACACAAGAATCTAATGGGACTCTGTGAACATTTAGATAGAGCAGCCATAAAATATACATGAAAAAAGCTCTTTAGAAACATCAAAAAAATCAAAAAATATAGCTTTTAATTAACCACTTAAAAGAGAGCAAAAAAAGTAGATCCACAAAAAAAAAAAGAAAGAAAAAAACGAAGCAGTGAAAGAAATAGGTTCAAAGGAGCCTATCTTGACCTGTAAAAGCCCTACTTGACCTACTCCATCCTAATGCCTATTCACGGAGCAATCACCAGAGAAGGGCGCCCCTGTCCGGAACCTATCCCTTTCACACACTTACCCTATTAAAGAATGACAGAAGATGGGCTGTGTCTATCTACTAGGGTATCTCTACACGCCATGGATTTTCAGTCGGATTTTGAAACGGTTTTCAGATTTGACTGTAAATCCATCCCCACGGAGCAATCGCCCCGAGAAGGGCGCCCCTGTCCGGAACCTATCCCTTCCACACACTTACCCTTTTAAAGAATGACAGAAGATGGGCTGTGTCTATCTACTAGGGTATATCTACATGGCATGGATTTTCAGTCGGATTTTGACACGGTTTTCGGATTTGACTGTAAATTCATCCCCATAGATCTCAATAGAAAATCCGAGCTGTAGTCTACACAGCTTGGATTTTCTAAGGTCGGATTTAAAATCTGAAAAACGTGTAAAATAACTTGGAATATGTACATTTTTCTGCCTGAAATGTATTGTCCAATGTTAATGGGCTGGCTGAATCCCAAAACCGACCGCAAAATCCGTGCCAAGAAACTAATAAAAATTGTAAAATGCTGTTGCATTCTGTTATAGAATCTGACCAGTATTTTACAATTGCGGTGTGGACACAACCTAACTGAACTTCTGTTGGAGATTGTGGTGGGCATGCTCTCTGACCTGTGCAGGTAGATAGAGGAGGTAAATGTGTCCATCCACTATTAACTTTTATGGGAGAGTATTGTGGGCATGCTCTGTGACCTATGCTAGGAGGAGGTAAGCTGTGATTATCACCTATTGACTTTTGTGGGAGAATATGCGGGCATGCTTTGTTACCTGTGTAGGCTGGTGATGAGATGTGATCATCAGTTTTGAATTATAATTTGTTATCTATGGGGTTACCCTTCATTGTAATCCTGCCTGTAATAATAATGATGAGTCTGCTAAGAAGTCATTTCTATGGAACAGGAAGCGCCAGTCTATTATTGGTTGGGAGAGTATTGTGGGCATGCTCTGTGACCTCTGCAGGGATGAGAAGGTGAGCATCAACTATTGTCTTCTATGGGACAGAGTTGTGGGTATAAGCTGTGACCTGAGTAGGGAGGGGGAGGAGTTGATCTGTGCCCATCGCCTATTGACTTCTATGGGAGAGAGTGTGGGCATACTTTGTTAGCTGTGCAGGCAGGAAGTGAGATCTGACCATCTTCTATTGTAAATGGTCAATGCTATATTATCCTTATATAGGAGGGTTACCTTTCCTTATAATATTGACAGTAGAAATAATAACGAGTGAAGTGATATCTACAGAACAGTGTCAATGTATAAGGCTATTGGCTGGAGCAGAACAAGATTTCAATATGATCAGCAGGTCAGCAAGGAGTTTCCAGGCTATTTTTGTCTGCCTCTTTCTGAGCTTGCTTGGAGTTGTTACATGGCAACTACTAATGTTATCTGCATATCAGCTGACCATGTTGCACAGCCTTTGCTCATTGAGTGGAATTGGCTTATTGCTATTCTCTCTATATATTCCTAGTTCGGCATCATGGGGGGTTGTTGACTGTGGAGCTCTGTTCATTTCTGTCTAAGGGCGCTTTCACACAGCGCAGTTTTGGTGCAGTTTTAACTGCGCGCCAATTAACTGCCTTTATTACCAGCAAGCTTTCTGCACTTATCTAAACTGTTTGGAAAGCAAGCAATCAATCAGTGTGTTTCTATCCACCAGACTTCATACACAGTAATTGATTGCTTGAAACACCTTTCTGAACAATTTAGACAACTGAAAGAAGCTGCTGGTAATAAAGGCAGTTTAATTGGAGCGCATTTAAAACTGCACCAAAACTGTGCTGTGTGAAAGCAGCCTAAGTTTGTCTTTTGAGCAGTTTCCAGTGTCTTTAATATGTCCTGTTTAGTGCTGTTAGATCTAACTCAAGTATATTGCATGTCCTTAGAGATTGTGGCTAGTGATCTACTAGTATTACTTTCCAGTGATCTTGTTTCTTATGTGTATATAGTTCTAATCTCTTTTCTCCAGTTCTAATGATTGCATTTAGTAATCTGTTTAGTTTGGTTAACTAGTTATTCAGAGGACTTGGTTTCCCTTGTATTTCTGCTGCTGCTTAAATTGCTCTGTTTCACTAGTCAGAGTTGTTTATTACCACATCCTATTTAGTGCCAGCTTCTTTGTATTATGGTCAGTTGTAGCTTAGGGACATTTATTCGGGATATTTAAAGAACAGAACAGGGTCGTGGGGTTTGGTGTCAGGGACAGCAGTAGGGCTCAGTCTAAGGAAATATAAAGGGAAAGTTATTTAGGATCAGTTATCTATACCACAGCCCTGCTTCCAGATTGAAGTCTTTATGATGCCACCCTCCTCCGAGTCCCTGCTATCGTCTGCCTGCTGTCCTGCAGCTCCAACAACTAATAGTGGGTCCCGCTGTATTTGTATTTCACACATACCTTGTTTGCTTGTTATAATATCCAGTCTGTCATCTTATCCAAACCTGTGTCAATATTTTGTAAGATATATATATATATATATATATATATATATATATATATATTTATATAAAATAAATACACTATATAAAAAGCCCCATCTGCAGGTTTTTCTCACTCTCTGACATGAAATCAGAATAAACTTTCCCTGTTTCAGGTCAATTAGGAACCAAAATTATTTATATTCGCCAAATGCCAGAATAATGAGAGGGAGCATTTTTAAGGCATTTTTATCACTTTCTGCAAAGTCAGAAGTTTCCATACACTGGGATTACTCTGCCTTTAAACAATTTGGGACCGCCCACATCATGAGGTCATGTCCTTGGAAGCCTCTGGTTTATTGCCAACATCTGAGTTAATTAGAGACACACCTGTGGGTGTTTTTTAAGTCACACCAGAAACACATTGCTTCTGTGTGTAACATCATGGGAAAGTCTAAAGAAATCAGCCAAGATATCAGGAAGAGAATTGTGGACTTGCACAAGTCTGGATCATCCTTGGGTGCAATTTCCAGATACCTGAAGGTGCTGTACAAACAATTATACGCAAGTACAAATAAGATGGGAATGTCCAGCCATCATACCACTCAGGAAGGAGACGGGTTCTGTGTCTCAGAGATGAACATGCTTTGGTCCGACATGTGCATATCAACCCAAGAACAAAAGCAAAAGACCTTGTGAAGATGCTGGTGGAAGTTGGTAAGATTGTGTCATTATCCACAGTGAAACGAGTACTGTATCAACATGGGCTGAAAGGCCACTCTGCCAGGAAGAAGCCATTACTCCAAAAGAAACCTATAAAAGCAAGATTAATGTTTGCAAATGCACAGGAACAAAGTCCTACATTTTTGGAGATGTGTCCTGTGATCTGATGAAACTAAATTTGAACTATCTATAATGACCATCATTCCGTTTGTAGGAAAAAGGGATAAGCTTAGAAGCCTAAGAACACCATCCCAACTGTAAAAACACAGCAGTGGCAACATCATGTTGTGGGGTTGTTTTACTGCAGGAGGGACTGGTGCACTTCACAAAATAGATGGCATCATGAGGAAAGAAGATTATGTGGCAATACTGAAGCAACATCTCAAGATATCAGCCAGGAAGTTAGAGCTTGGGTGGAAATGGGTCTTCCAAATGGACAATGACCCAAAGCTACTGCCAAACTGGTTACAAAGTGGCTTAAGGAGAACCAAGTCAATGTTTTGGAGCGGCCATCACAAAGCCCTGATCTCAATCCTATTGAAAATTTATGGGCAAAGCTGAAAAGGCAGGAGAGAGCAAGGCGACCTCCAAACATGGCTCAGTTACACCAGTTCTGTCAGGAAAAGAGGCCAAAATTCCTACCAACTATTGTGAGAAGCTTGTGGAAGGATCCAGAACATTTGACCAAAGTCCTACAGTTTAAGGACAATGCCACCAAATACTAATGAAATGTATGGAAACTTCTGACTTTGCAGAAAGTAATAAAAATACCTTAAACAATTCTCTCTCTCATTATTCTGGTATTTGGCAAATATAAATAATTTTGGTTCCTAATTGACTTAAATTAGTTTATTCTGATTTCATGTCAGAGAGTGAGAAAAACCTGCAGATGGGGCTTCTTATATAGTGGATGGAAACTGCTGGTTTCAACTGAGATATATACAGTATATATAATTTTTTTTACATGAAAATTTAAAAACATTTTTAAAAGACATTACTGGTTTGATCAATACCAGAAGAAAACAGAAGACCGTCGAAGAGTGAGGACGAGTCAGCGCTGAACCCCAGGTGAGAGGAGAGGTTGGTATACGTTTTTATTTTAAAAGGTAGAAATAAAAATTAAAAATGAAGCGGAATACCCCTTTAATAGCGTATCCTAGTAATACATTGTATTATATGTCTGAGCCAGGACACGGCAGAAGTAAGAGGAACATGTGTCTATGGATGAGTAACGGTCAGTACACAAGATCCAATTAAAGACAGGTACACACAGCTCCTGCCATATTGTACAGTTGTTATGGAGGGTTACTTCCTCCTGCTGGTCATAAGTGGTATTGCACTATTATTTATCCCCTTCACAATATCGTTTGTATTAATTTATATAGTGCTGTTCTATTCCACAGCACTGTACAAAGATTATTCACATTGGTCTCTGTCTCTATTGGGTCTCACAGTCTAAATGACAGATTAACCAATCTGCATGTTTCTTAAGTGTGAGACAAACCAGGGTAGATGGAGGGAGCCACAAAAACATAAGGAGAACATACAAACTCCTGCAGATGTTGCCTGGGACCCTAGTACTGCAGGACAGTAGTGCTAACCACTGAGCCACCATACTATACTGTGCTAACCACTGAGCCACTGTACTACATTGTCCTAACCACTTAGCCACCATGTTACATTGTACTGACCACTGAGCCACCAAACAACACTGTACTGACCACTGAGCCACCATACAACACTGTACTGACCACTGAGCCACCATACAACACTGTACTGACCACTGAGCCACCACTCTGCACTGTACTGACCACTGAGCCACCATACTATACTGTGATAACCACTGAGCTACCGTGCTGCACTGTGCTAACCACTGAGCCACAATGCTGCACTCTGCTAACTACTGTTTTTTCTCTTTAGTTTCCCCTCTGTGAGCAGTGAGAGGATTGCCTGACTGTTCTTTTTCCAGGATGAGAAATGTGAAGAAAGCTGGAAAGTTCCCAGTGCTGTATCGTGCTAACCACTGAGCCACCATGCCAAACTGTGCTAACCACTGAGGTACTGTGCTTCACTGTGCTTACCACTGAGCCACCATGCTGCATCGTGCTTACCACTGAGTCCCCATGCTGCACTGTGCTAACCATTGAGCCACCGTGCTGCAGCAGTGCTAACCACTGAGCCACTATGCTGTACTGTGCTACCAACTGAGCCACCATGCTACATTGTTCTAACTACTGAGCCACCATGCTGTAATGTGCTAACTACGGAGTCACCATTCTGCACCGAGCTAACTACTGAGTCACTATGCTGCACAAGGCTAACCACCGAGCCACCATGCTGCACAATGATAACCACTGAGCCACCATGTTGCACAGACCTAACTACTGAGCTACCCTGCTGCACAGACCTAACTACTGAGCCACCATGCTGCACTGTCCTAACCACTGAGCCACCATGCTGCACCTTGATAGCCACTGAGTCACTATGCTGCACAATGCTAACCACTGAGCCACCGTGCTGCACTGTGATAGCCGCTGAGGCACTGTGCTAACTTCTGAGCCACCATACTGTAATATGCTAACTACTGAGCCAATGTGCTGCACTGTGCTAACCACTGAGTCACGATGCTGCAATGTGCTAACCACTGAGCCACTGTGCTGCCAATGTGGCATATGTGAATATTATCATGTCACTAGGCAAAGGGCTATAAACATAGGGGTATCGGCTGTTAATTACAGCTGAAATTCTTCATCAATAGCTAGGATTGGAGATGCCAGTGACATAACTGTGAGGCTGGCATGACAACTGGGAGGCCTAAGAAAGACCCCAAGACCTTCCATGTTACTATCCCTATTACACACTGCCAGGGGGTGTAATAGAAGTGCAGAAAAAGTACAATAGTATCACAGTGTAGTGTACATAGAGATGTGCTGCCAACTGGTCCAGGAACCCAGTGGGACTCAAAAATAAAGGAAAAAATTTAATAAAATACCCATGTACCATATGGAAAATAAACATGATTTGCATTGCCGCATCTAAGAAAAATCAATATTTACATATCATGTTATTTATTCCACATCAGGAATCCTGTGAAAACCAAAAATATAAAAGAACTGCTGTTTTTTTGAAAAAGAAAAATAGAACCAAATTACTGTTTGTAATAAAACATACATACAGATAAGTGTCAGCAGCAGTAAAGTGAGATTAGTCTGATCTTACCTAGGCCTGTCGTTACCTACTATTTGTAATAAAACTACATACAGATAGGTGGCAGCAGCAGTAAAGTGAGATTAGTCTGATCTTACCTAGGCCTGTCGTTACCTACTATTTGTAATAAAACTACATACAGATAAGTGTCAGCAGCAGTAAAGTGAGCTTAGTCTGATCTTACCTAGGCCTGTTGTTACCTACTATTTGTAATAAAACTACATACAGATAAGTGTCAGCAGCAGTAAAGTGAGATTAGTCTGATCTTACCTAGGCCTGTCGTTACCTACTATTTGTAATAAAACTACATACAGATAAGTGTCAGCAGCAGTAAAGTGAGATTAGTCTGATCTTACCTAGGCCTGTCGTTACCTACTATTTCTAATAAAACTACATACAGATAGGTGGCAGCAGCATAAAGTTGAAGATTAGTCTGATCTTACCTAGGCCTGTCGTTACCTACTATTTGTAATAAAACTACATACAGATAGGTGGCAGCAGCAGTAAAGTGAGATTAGTCTGATCTTACCTAGGCCTGTCGTTACCTACTATTTGTAATAAAACTACATACAGATAGGTGGCAGCAGCAGTAAAGTGAGATTAGTCTGATCTTACCTAGGCCTGTCTAACCTACTATTTGTAATAAGTCTACATACAGATAAGCAGCAGCTGCAGAAAATGAGATTAGTATAATCTTATCTAGGCCTGTCGTTACCTACTTTTGACGCTGTGTTTTTTACATTGATGTCTATGACAACTGTATCGTAAATTGTTTTGGCCATATTTCGGCACATATTTCCAGCAAAATTATGCCTGAAATACGCAATAAAAAAACCAGCCCAAAAGACGCCACGTGAACACCTCATAATAATAATAATAATAATAATAATCTTTATTTATATAGCAACATACTCTGCAGCACTTTACATATTCTGCCACTACATACAGATACTACAGATAAGCAGCAGCCACAGTAAAGTGAGATTAGTCTGCCCGGCCATCCAGGAGTTTTATCTCTTTACTATCACAGCTAGAAGAGGACAAGATTTTATATGTAATTTTGAATTTCATAGGATTGCCCAAATAAAATAAAAAATACTGACAAAAATTCCAAAACCAAATAGTTTTCCCGGAGCTTTGGTTTTAACAAAAATACTCCTATCCGATGGAAGTGCCCCCTTAAAACTAGTAACCAGTGCCAGGCAGCTGCTGCCAAAGGCAAATAAATCCTGGGTGGCCTCTACCTCTCGAGAAAAGAAGGTTTCGCCGTTATCAAGGATGTGGATTCTTTATTGTAAGAGCGGTGACATCATGGAGCTCACGGCTACATGAGGTTTTGAACAAATTCAAGAAGGGCTTTGATGGTTTTCCTGAAAAATAATATTACAGGACTACCCAAAAAATTTTTTAAAAATACCGCCAAAAATTCTAAAATCAAATAGTTTCCCCGGAGTATTGGTTTTAACAAAAATACTCCTATCAGATAGAAATGTCTCTTTAAATTTAGTAACCAGTGCCAGGCAGCTGCTGCCAAGGCAAATAAATCCTGGGTCGCCTCTATGTCTCGAAAAAAAGAGGTTTCACCATTATTACAGATGATGATTCTTTACTGTAAGAGCGGTGACATCATGGAGCTCACGGCCAGATGAGGTTTTTTTTGGATCCCCAACAAATAAAAAGGCGTTTTGTTTTTTTTTAGCCTTTCAAATAAAAAAAAAAACTAAAAAAAGTTTTCCCCAGTATTTGGGTTTTTTAACAAACATACTCCTATCAGATGGAAATGTCCCTTTAAAACTAGTAGCCAGTGTCAGGCAGCTGCTGCCAAGGCAAATAAATCGGGTCGCCTATGTCCCCGAAAAAAGAAGGTTTTTAACCATTATTTCGATATGATTCTTTACTGTAAGAGCGGTGACATCATGGAGCTTGAGGCCACATGAGGTTTTAATGGTGGATTCACCAAACAAATTCAAGAAGGGCGTTGATGGTTTTCCTAAAAAATAATATTACAGATTCTGGAGGTCCCGGGATTTATTCGAGCCAAATTTTTGGGGTCAGGGGGAGGATTTTTTCCCCTTATATGGAGCAATTTCACCGCCTATAGGGGTTTTTGTTTCCTCTGGTTTAAAACACTGCGAGGGTTTTAAGTTGACTCAATGGTTCTGTGTCTTTACCAAACTTTATTTACTATGTAAAAATGTCTCACAAGTGACAACATGTGCCTAAAAGCATCACGGCACAAGGGGAGTTTACGGGAATGCATACTGCCTTCACAAGGAACAGACCGCTCGTTGCTTTGGGTAAAGATGAGACTCCCTCCTCGCATATTGTTTTAGAAAGCAGCTTATCCCCAAAACCCCCCTGAAATAAAATTTAACCCTCACCAGTCCAAAAAGCTTTTATCTGCGCCATCAAATCTTATCCCATCTTTGTGAAACAATATTCGGAAATCGCGCCGGCCGGGCGTCCTCGGATCAGGAAAATGGAGGAGGGAAAATAAAAATTAATTTCTTTAGTTTGAGGCTGAAGAATCAAGTAATGGGATTAAATAAATTATTCAGGGGTTTACACCCATTTCCAAATAAGGCAAGTTTTAAAAAGGGAACTCTTGAGGTTATTGGGGGTTTTCAGACACTTTACGGATCAGTGATGGCTCCACTGGGGATGTTATAAATGTTAGTTTTTAAAAGCTTGTAATAATGCTGATAGAACAACACGGGTTTAAAGCAGGGCTCCCCCACCCAGTCCCAGGGCCCCCCAACAGGCATTTTTTTCAGGACCCCCAAGAATGCACTGACAATAAGATACACCTTGGGCATGCAAAGGGCATTTTTCACACGGCGTAATTGCGGCGCATACAGTACGTGCCGCAATACATCGTGTGTTTTGGGAGTCGCGCTGATCAGCGAGTACTCCCGAGGCGCGGGGGAGCCGGTAGCCCGCCGGCCCCATAGACATGTCACTTATTCCCCGGAACAAACAATCGTTTTGTACCGGGGGGGAAGACGAATCCATATTTCCTATGGGGCTATAATACCGTAATTGCAGTGCACATCTCCCCGCTTAAAACGCGCAATATTGGCAAATGCGCCCGAAATTTATCCGTGTAAACCCAAAAGAAAAACTGACCTTTGGGTGGGCCTTGAGGACTGGAGTTGGGGACTCCTGGGTTAAAGGGGTTGTGCCAATATATACATTTATCACCTATCCTCTGCTGGGACCCCCCAACGAGCTAAACAAAATCACCTTTTTGCTAACACCCACTTTACACTCTGGACCGAGGCAGAGGCTAACTTCAACTCCGGGCCTGGGGCAAAAGTAAATGGGGCCCCCCAGTTTTCCTGCACCATTTTCAATGCTGGTAACTTGTTATTGCAAAGGGCTTTTTTGGGGGCCCCTTTTCTGCAGGCCCGTAAACGACCACCGCTGCACCCCCGAGCAAAGCCCCGCCCGAGGTCATCTCTCTCCTTTCCCGGACCCCGACGTTTCATCCATATCCTCCATAAAGGGAAAAAAAGAGTTCAAATCTCCCATCAATCTCTACAAACAGATCGTTTCTATCATGTAATGGCTCCATGCAGGCCTTTTTTCCATTGGGGAACTAGGGATTTTCCTGGGGGGCCCCCCATTTTAGGGCCCCAAGGGTGATGTATAAATAATACAAACACATACCCTGGATCCCTTTTTTTTTGCTTGCTTATTTAACTCTTTGTGTTTTTTAGATTGCAAACATCAAAATCCAGGGGGAGAAGGAACCAAAGCCTTTTCCCCTGCAAAGGTTTCACCTGTTTTTCAGAACCGAAAAAAAAAACCTCCCCCCCGGCCGGGGCACGGCACGAAAACGTGCAAAAAAACCGGCGGGATTTCCAACCGGGATTTGCCTGGGCTTTTGGGGAAAGGCCCCAAAGGCTCCCCCGCCCTGCCCCAAAAGCCCCAAGGCTCGGCCCAAGCCGACAAAATGGCGTAAATTTGGTGGCTTTTGGGGGGGGGATCGAGGCAGGGCCCAGCATCTAGCCCCGGGGCCCCAAAAAAGTTAAAGAGAACCTGCACATAAAAATCCCCCCTTTCTGAGGAACACAACAGTGTCGGACCCTTTTCCGCCTTTCCCCTTTTTCGTAAGTGCGTAGTTTTTCGTGATTTAAGCCAAATCTGCAGTTTTCAGCCAAAAGTCATTAAGAGTCCTTCAAAAAGTCAATTTTTTTTTAAACCCCCCCACCGGGAAAGCCCCCCCCACCCAACAGATAAACCGTTACTTTTAATGGAAAACATTTTAATAACTTCATGGGCGGGGCAGCCTTTGGTTGACTAACACCACTCAGAAAAGATTTTGAGGGGTAAATGCCTAAAACTGCTGTCTTACAGAATAAGGGGCACAGGCTGGAAAAAGCCCCCGTCACACTTTTGCTGTCTCCAAGGGGGACAACCAGTGACATTCCCTTTAAGACGGGCCCGGCTCCACGCCCCCCAGTCCCACAAGCTTCTGCCTGGGGATATCCAGACCTCCCGTCTTCCCCGCCAACCCAAAAACCGAACATCTCCTGCCGCCTCCACCTGAAAAACATTTCTCAGAATCCCTTCTTGACTTTGACTCTGCAAAAATGCTGGTCCATGCACTCATCATCTCCCACTTAGACTACTGCAACGTCTTTCTCTGCGGCCTCCCGTCTAGCACCCGCTCTCCCCTCCAATCCATCCTCCACTCTGCTGCCCGTCTTATCCACCTCTCTCCTCACTGTTCCCCTGCCTCTCCCCTCTGTCAATCCCTTCACTGGCTTCCCATTGCCCAATGAATCCAGTTCAAGTTACTAACCATGACCTCTCCATAATCTCACCCCCTCCCCCCGCCATACATCTCTGCCTTAAAGGGACTCTATCATCAACATTTCTCCTTTCACATGTGACTATTAGGGCTTGTTCACACAGCGTTTTTGGATCCGATTTTGGATCAGTGCTGGATCCGCATCTTTCGGATGAAAAACGTATCCCATCATGCAGCTGTGCGTTTGGATACGTGTTGAATGCAGCAGGATCGCCCCCTATAGTTTATTATAGGGCTCCTGCTGCGTCTTTCAGACCAAGAATTGACCTGACAATTCTTGGAACATATCCGAAAAACGCAAAGAGACGCGGATTGGCAATCACTCGTGTGAACACCGATGCGTGTTTCTAATAAAAGGTAATGTAAATCACACTGCTATTTATTCGATACGTGTTTGGGTCCTTTTAGGGTCCGACAGATGGATCCAAACACGTATCAAAAAGCGTATGTTACACGGATGAAAACCTGCCGTGTGAATACACCCTTGGATTTTTTTCTTATAAGAAAGGCATTCACTTTTGAGCTGAGGGCTGAACCAGCGATAGGGTCTGATGCATTGGTAAATAAGAATGTTGTCATCCACTGACAGAAAATGTCTTAAAAAATGATAAGGAAATACAGCAAAAAGTACGATGAACTTTTCATGTATTCACACAAAACGCCCAAAAAAAACCTGATTAAATGGGTTGTCTGGCAAATAAATAGTCGACAGGACGGTCTAGGCTAATTGTGTTGCATCCCTCTCTTATGACCTATATTAATTAGTGAAATTGGATAGCGGCTTCTGTCTCGGAAGGACCTGGTACATCTGCGCATCGCACAAGTAGTATTAATTTCAATAGATCCCATTTTAGGTGGAACCTTTTAAAAAAATATGTATTATCCAAAATATATCACAAAATAACTACACTTAGGGCCTCATGTATGGAAACTGTCAGGCAGGAAGACTGTCTTTGTTGCCCGTAGCAACCAATCAGAGCTCATAGCATCCAATCAGATCCCATAGCATCCAATCAGAGCTCATAGCAACCAATCAGAGCCCATAGCAATGAATCAGAGCTCATAGAACCCAATCAGAGCTCATAGCAACCAATCAGAAGCCATAGCAACCAATCAGAGCTTTGCTTTCATTTCATTTAGTGCTCTGAAAAAATTAAAGGGGAGCTCTGATTGGTTGCTATAGGCTCTGATTGGTTGCTATGGGTTCTGATTGGTTGCTATGAGCTCTGATTGGTCGCTATGGGTTCTGATTGGTCACTATGGGTTCTGATTGGTTGCTATGGGCTCTGATTGGTTTCTATAGGTTCTGATTGGTTGGTATGAGCTCTGATTGGTTGATATGGGCTCTTATTGGTTGCTATGCGCTCTGATTGGTTGTTATGAGCTTTGATTGGTTGCTATGGGCTCTGAATGGTTGCTACGAGCAACAAAGACAGTTTTAGACCTAGACAGTTTTCATACACTAGGCCCATAAGGGCCAAAAGTATTGACTATAGTATAGTAATTTTTGTCCATTTAGTACTCCCATAACTAGTCATAGTTTGCTAAGGAACAAGCACTTAGGGTCCTATGTATGAAAACTGTGTAGGTATAAGACTGTCTTTGTTTCCCATAGCAAACAATCAGAGCTCATAGCGACCAATCAGAGCTCATAGCAACCAATCAGAGACCATAGCAACCAATCAGAGCACATAACAACTAATCAGAGCCCATAGCAACCAATCAGAGCTCATAGTAACCAATCAGAGCCCATAGCAACCAATCAGAGCCCATAGCAACCAATCAGAGCTCATAGCAACCAATCAGAGCTCATAGTAACCAATCAGAGCCCATAGCAACCAATCAGAGCCCATAGCAACCAATCAGAGCTCATAGCAACCAATCAGAGCTCATAGCAACCAATCAGAGCCCATAGCAACCAATCAGAGCTCATAGCAACCAATCAGCACTCATAGCAACCAATCAGAGCTTATAGCAACCAATCAGAGAACATAGCAACCAATCAGCATATAACAACTAATCAGAGCCCATAGCAACCAATCAGAGCTCATAGTAACCAATCAGAGCCCATACCAATCAATCAGAGCTCATATCAACCGATCAGAGCTCATAGTAACCAATCAGAGCTCATAGCAACCAATCAGAGCCCATAGCAACCAATCAGAGCACATAGCAACCAATCAGAGCTCATAGCAACCAATCAGAGCCCATAGCAACCAATCAGAGCTCATAGCAACCAATCAGAGCCCATAGCAAACAATCAGAGCTCATAGCAACCAATCAGAGCTCATAGCAACCAATCAGCGCTCATAGTAACCAGAGACCATAGCAACCAATCAGAGCCCATAACAACTAATCAGAGCCCATAGCAACCAATCAGAGCTCATAGCGACCAACCAGAGCCCATAGCAACCAATCAGAGCCGACAGCAACCAATGGGAGCTCATAGCGACCACTCAGAGCTCATATAGTAACCAATCAGAGCCCATAGCGACCAATCAGAGCACATAGCAACCAATCAGAGCTCATAGCAACCAGTCAGCAATCATAGCAACCAATCAGAGCTCATAGCAACCAATCAGAGCCCATAGCAAACAATCAGAGCTCATAGCAACCAATCAGAACTCACAGCAACCAATCAGAGCTCATAGCAACCAATCAGAGACCATAGCAACCAATCAGAGCCCAAATCAACCAATCAGAGCCCATAGCAACCAATCAGAGCACATCGCAACCAATCAGAGCCCATAGCAACCAATCAGAGCCCATAGCAACCAATCAGAGCTCATAGCAACCAAATCAGAGCTCATAGTAACCAATCAGAGCCCATAGCAACCAATCAGAGCACATAGTAACCAATCAGAGCCCATAGCAACCAATCAGAGCCCATAGCAATCAATCAGAGCTCATAGCAACCAATCCGAGCTCAGTTTTCATTTTCCCAGAGGTTGCTATGAGCTCCTGACTGCTGATTTTGTGTTGTGTTGTGGTGGTAGTGGTGGTAGTGGTGTGGTGGTAGTGGGGTGATGGTGGTGTTTGGGTATGGTCTGTAAAAAGGGATGACAAACTTAAGAACAGCTTTGGGCACTGAAAACTCTAGCTAGGCCAAAGGAGCTATAATTTTACACGTGGATAAGTAAAAATAGGGTGATAGGATAAAATACCCTGTAGCCACTCAGATCATGGAAAAGTCACAGCAGCACAGAGGAGATTTATTTTTTCACTACACAAGACATTTTTTGATCTTATAGGAGGCTGTTGCAGGAATAGAAACATGAAGACCGCGTCTCTGTAACTCGCTAATGATGTTATCATTCTGAACAAATCCCGTTCTATGAGGTTTTACAATCAGAATCACAAGGCTTCAGTGTGTGTCCTACATAAATCAAAAAAAAGTCTGATCTATTAAAATGAAGACCATAGAAAAAAAAATTCCCAACCACAGAATTGCATTTTGTTTGTGATCCAAAACTCAAAGGTATGTTAAAATTGCACCGATGGAAACTACACTTCAGCCTGCAAAAAATAAGCCCTCAATCAGGTCCATAGATAAAAAAAAAAGTTATTGCTTTCAGAAAATGGCGATGCAGTACAAATGTAAAAAATAGAATTTACATTTTTTTTTTAAAACATACTAAAACATAAAGAAAACTCCACAAATCTGCTATTTAGTCCGTTCTTCTCTTTTCTGGAAACAGTAGTGGTGCTGGAAATCATTCCTTGGTTCTGTGCTAAATGACAAACTCAGCGCCGCTGTATCCGAACAAGCTAAACTCAGCTGTATAATAGCAAATTAGGAAAAAGAGATCCGCATGTTTCAGGAGTCACGTTATATGTGCGCAGCAGGAGGGAGCGGGAAGATATCTAGAAAATTCCTGTAGAAACATCTGAAGGTAAATAGCCATGAGGTCAGACTCTGGCCGGTGTCCAGCACCTCAGGAGCACAGGACGGGCGCACGGTCGCCCCTTCATTACCCAGGACTCTGGTTACTCTCTTCACACATTTGGCTTGTGTCAGCACACAAGTGGTGGCTGTCCTGTCAAGCAGCTCCGCCATACTGCGTCCTCTGGGAAGATGGCGCGCGCCAAGTATCCCGTCCAGACAAGTCAAAGGGGAATCCACAGAATCCAGTGTGCAACGCTTATTTCTTCACCCCTAACAAATACATTGGGACCTACAGACATCACTGACCTCTTCTCAGAAGGCCGTAGCACCAGTCTGATACACATTGCCTCTCCAAAATATTAGTATTAAAGGCTTGGATATCCCTCTATTGGTAAAAAGTATCTTATCTACTTCTGGGAAAGCTGGGTGACAACCAGCATGGCTGCCATTAGAGCTCTGGTGGAAATTGTCCTACTCCTATTGGAAATTCTTGAATGTCAAACCTACTTAGATATGCAGTGGTACATTTTCTACCCCCGATGTGGTCACTCGCGGTGATGGCTGACATACAGATGCGGTTCTGGAGGAGTAGACAGAAGGCGTAGCCGGGTCATGAGCAGAAGGTCAGGGTAGGAAGAATACCTTCAATATCAGGTCACAGGCAGAAGGTCAGGGCAGGCAGAGTATCTTCATAATCTGGTCACAAGCATAAGGTCAGGCAGGTGGAGTACTATCCTAATCGAGTCACAGGCAGGAGGTCAGGGCAGGCAGATCTTCATAATCTGGTCACAGGCAGAGGGACAGGGCAGGTGGAGTACCTTCATAATCAAGTCACAAGCTATGGTCAGGGCAGGCAGAGTACCTTCATAATCTGGTTACACGCAGAAGGTCAGGAAAGGCGGAGTACATTCATAATCTGGTCACAGGCAGAAGGTCAGGGCAGGCAGATCTTCATAATCTGGTCACAGGCAGAGGGACAGGGCAGTGGAGACCTTCATAATCAAGTCACAAGCTATGGTCAGCAGGGACAATACCTTCATAATCTGGTTACACGCAGAAGGTCAGGAAAGGCGGAGTACCTTCATAATCTGCTCATAGGCAGAAAGGGCAGGTGGAAGATCTTCATAATCTGGTCAAAGTAGAAGGTCAGGACAAGCGGAAGATCATAATCTGGTCACAGGCAGAAGGTCAGGACAGGCGGAAGATCTTCATAATCAGATCACAAGCATAAGGTCAGGGCAGGCAGAGTATCTTCATAATCAGGTCACAGGCAGAAGGTTAGGGAAGGCAGAGTACCTTCATAATCAGGTCGCAGGCAGAGGGTTAGGGGAGGTGGAGTACCTTCATAATCTGGTCAGAAGCAGAAGGTCAGGGATGGCAGAGCACCTTCATAATCAGTTCACAGGCAGAAGGTCAGGGCAGACAGAGTACCTTCATAATCTGATCAGAAGCAGAAGGTCAGGGTAGGCGGAGTATCTTCATAATCTTGACACACAAGCAGAAGGGCAGGGCAATCAGAGTACCTTTATAATCAGGTCACAGGCAGAAGGTTAGAGCAGGCACCAGACAAACAGAAAAGTCTGAAATAAGCCAAGGTTCACAATTGAGAAACAGCACACAAGAATGAGCTCAAACACTAGTGATGCATGCTAGTGGCATGTCATTGGCCTGGGAAAGCTAAGTGGTGCACCCTGGCCCTTTAAATCGACAAGAACCATAGAAGGGAGCCAACGACTGGGAATTCTTGATTCTCCTTCTTATGCCAAATACTAAGAAATGTCTCTGGACCCTTCTTCGTTACCTGCATGTGGGTGATAGCAAATGGTTGTAATTCTGACAGGAGCTGTAATTAAACCTTCTTAGATGCCTGACTGGAAAATATAAAGCTGTTTATGCATAATGGGTGTCAAAGTCAAATTCACCCGAATAGGAACACTTTAGTGTGAGTCAGCCGAAATAGATTTTTACTAGACTCTGTAAGCAGAAGGAGGTCTCTATTTTTAGTTCTTTTTTTTCCCAGGACAGGCAATTTTAGATAAGATCCCACCTGGTGAGGTTACCTTGAAATGGTCATACATACTGTGATCAAAATGTGCACAACATACCTCTATTCTATACAAAAGATAGCAATAAGGCTATCTAATTGGTCTAATTGTCAAACTAATTAGTTTCTATGAAGAGGTAAGCTCCAAACTGGACCTGGGTAAGGCTGTGGATGCTGTTTATCTGGACTTCTCTAAAGCATTTGATAATGTGCCTCATAAAAGATTGGTGCAATAGTTGAAAATGGTGGGACTGGGTGGAAAATTGACTGTAACCCAAACCCTAAAGGGGTTTTGGTTGCTGGCTCTTTAAGCACCAGTGTCACATGTAGCCCTGCTTCCACTCAGGATCTTGGGTAATGGAAGGGGCTATGGGCTGCAGGCATAACTCGCTACCTATGTTAGAGGAACAGTTCATTTTTGCGAGTTACCAGTTGTAGTTTTTTTTAGATTAACGTTAGAGTTGGAATTATTGCAGTAAAAGGGGTTGTCTGAACGCCAGCCGGCGGTGGAACAGAGGCAGGCAAGGCCAGCACACCAGGCCTATACCAAGAGAATACTCACAAAGAAGAGATTAAAGATATGTTCTCACGGAGCCATCCTTTCACAACTGACAGGCTGACCCCCACCCCTGTAACCTCTGCAGCAATGATGGCAGCACTCATACATTTACAAAAGACAATCTCTGGATATGATGTTGAACACGTGCACTCAACTTCTTTTGTACTGAGTGGAACCTGTCTTGTTAAACCACTGTATGGTCTTGCTATAGCCTCGGCCGTCTTTATGTTGAGCAACAATTCTTTTTTTCAGATCCTCAGACCATTCTTTGCCATGAGGCGCCATGCTGAACTTCCAGTGACCAATATGAGAGAGTGTGAGAGCGATAACACTGAATGTAATATACCTGCTCCCCATTCACATTTGAGACCTTGTGACACTAACAAGTAACATGACGTCATGGAGGGAAAATGGAAAATTGGGCACAATTTGTCCATTTTCACTTAAGAATGTACTCACTTTTGTTGTCAGCGATTTACACATTGATGGATGTGTTGAGTTATCTTGAGGTCCCAACAAATTTACACTGTTATCCAAGCTGTGCACTGACTACTTTACATTGTGTCAAAGTGTCACATCTTCAGTGTTTTCCCATGAAAAGATATAATACAATATTAACAAAAAAAATTGAGGGGTGCACTAATCATTGTGGTGAGAATATCTCTTTAAACTACAGAGACAAACTGAAAGCATCAGTAATCTCACAGACAACAACAGCCAATCGCTAGGTTCATGATGAAGGGATTATGAAGAGAGCCCCTAGTCCATCGAAGTTGCAGACTTTAAGATGGTGGTAGTGTGGGGAGGGCAAGTAGAAGCGCCCCTGCTTGGAGGTCGTGACGGGAGGGAGAACTACCCCATGTGAAGTAATTTAAAAAATTTTTGTAAAACCATAACTGGACGTTATTTAGATCCCAGACCCCAAGTAAAATAAAAACTTTATACTGTGAGTTAGGAGCATGTGATCACTGTAACCTATCAGCGGCCACAGCAGTGATGCGCCATGTCAACAGAACAACGAAGAGGCACGGCACTGGAACCGGAGACCGTGGAAAGGTGAGTAGTCCATGGGAACAACGTTGGATCCTGCAGCCCCAATATACTGGGCCATTGGAAATCCAAAATCTGACCGCCGTTTTTTTGTGCAAAAAAAAAACGGAGGTTAAAATATCGTTGGGGTTCCGATGGTATTTTAACTTTGCTGTGTGGACCTAGCCTAAAGGTGTAAGTAGGGTTTTCTGTGATTACAGGGACAGAGTAGACTGGTTACCTACTAACCCCTTTTCATCCAGTACAGGCTTTCACCGATGTATGAACCTTTAACATTCTGGATACATACTTCAAAGGAGTGTAAGAATCGATAAAGTGACATGTCACTTATCTCCCCCCGCGGCGGATTCGCCGAGCGGGGAGAGCAGACGTAATCCATAGTTCTCTATGAGAACTGTGCATTACCGTAATGACCAGGATGTTTTCAGCCCATAATTGGCGCACTCCGGCACATAGTTACGGACCGAATTACGTCCTGGTTTAAGCCGTGTGAACATGGCCTTAATGACATGTCAATAACTCCCCGCTCGTAAAATACGATTGTATTGTATGCTCGAGGAGAGGAGACGTAATCCATAGATCTCTACGGCTATGTTCACACGGCTTAAACCAGGACGTATTTCGGTCCGTAACTACGCGCCGGAGTGCGCCTATTATGGGCTGAAAACATCCTGGTCATTACGGTAATGCACAGTTCTCATAGAGAACTATGGATTACGTCTCCTCTCCCCGCTCGGCGAATACGCCGAGGGGGGAGATAAGTGACAGGTCACTTTCTAGCGGCGTATACGCGCCGCTAGTAATGATTTTCTATGGGCCGGCGAAGTGCCGCCCCGCCCCACCCCCGCCCCGCCCCCGTCCACACGGCGTAATTGCGGGGCGTAATTACGTCCCGCAGTTAAGCCGTGTGAACATAGCCTTAGAGAACTATGGATTACCGTAATGACTGGGACGTATTCCAGCCGTAATTCGCACAGTACGGCGCAAAATTACGGACTGAAATATGTCCCATTTTAAAGCCGTGTGAACATAGCCTCAGTGTGTGCAGGGACACGCCCCTCTGAAACCTGGAATGGTCACACCCATCTGACAGATTCACTAATACATTTCCAAGAGGAATAACAGAGGAACAGCACAACACAGCGTTATAAGAGAAGAGGCTTTAGGATTGTAATTTCACATGGAACACAAGGATTTACTAAGACAGACCTGTCCGGAGATATGTTACAACCCTATGAAACTGCGCTATGCAAACTAGATGTTAAAGACAAGGAGGCCGACCTCATGGGGCCTCTGATGTGTCCTCCACTTTTTTGGTTACAAGACAAAAAAACCATCTGTTTGAACGAAACCTACCCTGTTATTTGTGATGCATTAATTGTGATGTTTTTCAATGTGTCCTGACAGCCCTGAGATGTAAATTGGTGCCTTCCCTAATTATACTGAGCACCCCCGAATGGTCGCCATCTGCTTATCGTACATACGCAATTACTATATTTTTGGTGGATGCAGGAAAAGTTGCCCATTATCATATGACTCCTGTCAGGCTCTGTCTACCCTGCAGTGCACAAAAAAACGACCTGAAAACCTTCATAAAACTGAGCTTTCTGTCCACTGTCTGTTAAAAGCTGCTGAAAAAACGGTTTGGTTTTTTTTACGTGCATTTTTTGCTTGTCTTCAAGTCTGTTTTTTTTAATGTCTGCTTAAATCAAGCCATTGGATGTCAGGCCACCCTACAAAAGGGGATGGAAAGCACATCATTGCATTTATATGGAATCTTGTACTTTTTTTTAACGGATTTTGGCGCTAATAATGTTATCTCACTTTTGCTGCTAAAACATGTTTTTTTAAAATGGATTTTGGTGCTATTAATGTTATGTTGCTTTTGCTGCTAAAAATCCGGCTAATAATTTTTTCTTCAAAATCTGTAAAACAATATTGATTTGAAATATGGATTTTTGCCCCAAAATTTGTAAAAAACCCCCCATATGTTTAGCGACAACAGCGAGATATCTTTAATGGCACCAAAATCCGTTAAAAAAAAAAGTATGTTAGCCCCAAAATCTGTAAAAAAAAGCTTATTTTTGCACCAAAATCCATAAAAACCATATTTTTAGAGACAAAAGCGAGATAACTGTAATAGCGCCAAAATCTGTAAAACAAAACTATTTAAGTGTCAAAATCCATAAAAACCGTATTTTAGCACCAAAAAACTTTTTAAAAAAGTATAGCAACAAAAGCGAGAGAACTTTAATAGCGGCAAAATCCGTAAAAAAAGGTATTTTCCCCCTACATCTGTAAAAAAAACCTTATTTTTAGCGACAAAAGCGAGATAGTTGTAATAGCGCCAAAATCTGTAAAAAAAACTATTTTAGTGTCAAAATCCATATTTTAGCACCAAAAACCTTAGCAAAAAGTATAGCGACAAAAGCGAGAGAACTTTAATAGCGTCAAAAAAGGTATTCTCCCCGCAAAATCTGTAAAAAAAACCTTATTTTTAGCGACAAAAGCGAGATAGTTGTCATAGCGCCAACATCCAAAACAAACGGATTCTAGCGCCAAAATCCATAAAAGAGCGTATTTTTAGCGTCACAAGCGAGATGACTTTATTGGCGCTAAAATCTTGAATTGCGCAAAAATCGTTAGCGACAAAAGCAAGATCACTTTATTACGAATGAGGACCTCGGCATTGTTGCAAAAAACTGATATGGTTATCCTGTGTCACCCATATTGGGGGATTTTTAAAAAACTTCTGGGGGGCGGTTTCATTGAAAAATTGCAGCAATAAAAGTCACAAAAACTTCCAGCGCTTTCCATAGACTCCTGTAATAAATTTTCTGCCCGGCTCTGGCGTTTTTTGCAACATTTTTTCATGAGAATACTGTAGCTCCTGCGGTGTCGCTGGAAAAGACATCTCGACGATTTCCAACAGTGAATTTCTGTGGTGGACGGACAACCCCCTTTTTTTTTTGTTATTAATTTTTTTGATTTTTTTAGCATTTCTTTATTGTTTTTGTTTTTTCAGGATTTTTGCTGCAGCGATTGCTGATGTAATGTTCTGCGTAGACTGCGACATCTGGAGGCCAGAAGTAGGTACTGTCTCTCAAAAAAAATTGTCTTAAAGGGGGTTTTTGTCTAAAACTACATGATTTTTCACCTCGTTTGTTTTCCCGGTTTCATTTTTGAAATTCAGGGGGCATTTTAAGGGGTTTTTCACTGGGCTGCATTAAAAGGGAGGCTGTAGCTATGCAACCAGTGCTGACAGCTATTCAGGAAAATCAAACGGTTGCAGCTATAGACCAGCGCTTGGCCCAGCCTATCAGGGAGTTTGAACAGGTCTGAGCTTAGAACCCAGTGTGGCAGCCTTTTCCAGGGAGATTGAACAGGTCCTATAGTATAGAAAACCAGCTTTGGCAGCCTATTAGGGAGAAAAAACAGGTTATAGCTATAGCCCCTAGTACGGGGCACCTATCAGGGAGTTTTGAACAGGTTGTAGCTATACAATATGCGGGACCCTAGCGGAGGATTGAAAGGTCTGTAGCTATAAAACCGCTTTGGCAGCCTATCGGAGAGATCAAACAGGTTTTTTGCTATAGAATAGTGTGGAAAAACCTATCAGTAGAGACTGAACGGTCTGCGCTATCCCATCAGTGTGCACCCTATCGGAAAGATTAAAAACAGGTCTGTAGCTAAGAAACTGTGCTGGCGCCTTCTGTTTGTTTAAACAGGTCTTTAGCTATAGGGGACCTGGGGGTGATGCAGCCCTTACAAGAGGGGAATTAGGAATGGGTTAGGACATGTTAATGGACACTATTGAAAAGTGACTTTTTTTGAAAAGAACTTTAACAAAAAAACAGCAAGGGATTTTAAAAATATCCCAAAAATTAAACCAGTACCTCTTACCCCTTTTAGTTGCTGCCATTCCAGTGCCGCTATAACCCAGTGTCCCCCATCGATGACGTCACATTTATAGCTTATGTGGCTTTGGTGGTGACGTGACGGCCACTGATTGGCTCTCAGCCTTGGTAGCCATGAATAGGAATCATTGTGAGATACAGACTTGGGACATGTTGGCTCCGGAGCCGCAAGGACCGGTTCATTTCTATTTTATGCTGCTTAGGGTGGTGAGGAACTTTTTAAAAGAAAGGGGAAAACCCCCTTTTTAAAATTTCTGTAAAAAGGTGTTTTTGAACTCAATTTTAAATTTTTTACCATGCACCAAAATAATTTAAAAAGTATCAATTTCTTTACAGTTTTCAGGACCTCTGCTTGCTGTCACATAGTAGGAACCTTCATGGCTTGCTTCCGGTGCATGAGCATCCATCCTGGTCATGTGATAGACATACAGGTACGTAGCTGCTTACGTAAGATGGTATCATTCCCCTTTTCATTTAAATATCATATACACCCCGAAACATCTCCCTCATCCCCACCTTACCAGTTTATCTTGCACAATTTCAAAGGGTCCCTTTAAAAAATAAAATGATTAGGAGGACTCCGTCTATACTGTCCTTACGGCACCTCTGTGCAATAATTGCCATATGGGATGCCCACGAGCTGCAGTCCTTGAATTCAGTTATAGGGAGGGAATCTTTGTGCAGTGCAGTGATGCCCACCACCCCAGTAAACACATATGCTATAGTGGAGCTGCAGCCTGGGTCAGGGTTCCCATAAAAAAAATTTCGGGGCCCCTTATAAAAAATGGAGAATTGGGCCCCCAAAAAGGGGTGTAATGATAAGGGGGCAGCAGAAGCCCCTAAGATGTCTTTTTGCTGAGCAGAATACGTTTGATGGTCTGTCTTGGTTCTGAAAACCTGCCATTCCCTTAAAAGGGGGGTTATCTCCTCATTGATTGTCCTGTTTTTTTGGTTTCATTTAAATTGGGGGGCATTTACTGGTTCTGCTGGGTGCAGTAGATGCCAGGTCTGTAGTTTAGCAACCAGCACGTCGCCTATCAGGAGAGATTGAACAGGTCTGTACTTAGCGCCCAGTGGGGGCAGCCTATAAGGAGAGATTAAAACAGGTCTGTATCTATAGCGACAGTGCGGGGCCCCTATCAGGGGGAAATTGAAAGGTCTGTAGCTATGCAACCAGTGTGGCAGCTATCAGGAGAGATTGAACAGGTCTGTGCTTTTGGACTGGGGGGAAGCTGATGCAGCCCCATACAAGAGGGGATATCTAGGAATAGGTAGGACACTGTTAAGGGGAAATATTGCAAAGTGACTTGTTTTTGCAAAATTTTTTAAAATAAAACAGCAATCCCTTTTTAGTGAGACAAACCCCTTTTTTCCAAAGAAATCGCCCTCCTCTGCACCCGTTCCAGCTCAGCTGTTTTCCCTTTCATTTTACTGGGGTAAACCTGTATCCCTTTTCCCCAAAGTGGCCCACCGTGGTTTCTATAGAGGTGACTGTTGCTGTCTTGAGAATTTATGCCTCTTTTAATGTAGTTCATAGTTTTATTTGCCTTGGCAGCAGCTGCTTGGCATTGGTAGCTGAATTGAAGGCGACTGTCCACCAATATCTCCAAGTCTTTTTCAGCCATAGTGTTACCCAGGATCAGACTATTGATGACAGAATTGTGCTTTTTGTTCCTCTGCACAAGTGCCTGACCTTACGCTTATCCACAATAAACTTTATTTGCCATTTCATCACCCAAGCCTCCAACTTCCTAAATTTCCCTGTAATTTTTTTATTTCCTCCTCTGTTTCCAATCCTTAAGAACCTTGTGTTTCTAAAATTTGCAAATTTTGGTCTGTAGGCCCTCCTAAAAGGTTTTTTAATCCCTTTTATTGAAAAGAAGTGGATACAAATTGACCCTGGGACCTACTAGAAAAGTGCCCTCCAATATGACCCCTGTGGTACCACACTCAAAAAGTGACCCCTCATTTTACCCTTGTTTGTACTCCACTAGCAACTGTGACCTCTCCAATACTGATCACTGTGGTACCCCCACTCGTAACTGTTACCCTTCTATAAGTGACCCCTGTAGTACACCCCTAGTAACTGTGACCCCTCCAAATAAGAACCAGTTGTAACTATTGCAACTGTGTCCTCTAATATGTCACTGTGTACCCCCTAGCAAAATGTGACCCCTCCAATACTGCCCTGTAGTACCCCCATGCAACTGTGAATCCTCTAATATGTCCGTGGTCCCACTAGCAACTGTGACCCCCCCAAAAAACTACCCCTGTGGTACCCCCCTTTTGCAACTGTGACTCCTCCAATACTGGACCCCCGTGGACCCCAAAAAAGAAAATGTGCCCTCCTATGAAACCCCGTGGTACCCCCCTAGCAAAATGGACCCTCCAATATGACCCCTGTGGTACCCACTAGCAACTGTGACCCTCAATATACCCCTGTGGTATCCCACTAGCACCTGTGAACCCTCCACCACTGTCCTCTGTGGTACCCCACTAGCAACTGTGACTCCTCCAATACTGATCTTTATGCTGCCCCACTAGTAACTGTGACCCTTCTAATACTAACCCCTGTGGTGCCCCACTACCAACTGTGAGCCCTCCTATATGGACCATTGTGGTACCCCACTAGCAACTGTGACTCCTCCAATATGACCCTGTGGTAACCCCCCTAGCAACTGTGCCCCCAATACTGACCCTGTAGTACCCCACTAGCAACTGTGACCCTCCCAATATGACCCCTGTGTACCCCATAGCAAAAGTGACCCTCCCAATACTGACCCCTGTGGTTTTTCCCCTAGCAAACTGTGACCCCTCAAAACCCGTCCTTGTGGTTTCCCCACTAGCACTGTGACTCCCCCCCAAATGATCTTTATGTGCCCATGTAAAATGTGAACCCCTTTTAAAACTGACCCCGTGGTCCCCATACAACTGTGAGCCCCTTAGGGGCCTTTTTTGGTACCCCACTAGCAACGTGATCCTCCAATTGACCCTAATGAACCCCGTAACTGTGATTTCAAAATGCCCCCTTTTGGTGCTCCCCCGCAATGTTTTCCCCTCCCAAACTGACCCCTGTTATATACTCTGGTAGCTGTGAACCCCACACCGCAAGCCCTCATGCCCCCTGTACCCACATGCTATTTAGGCTGATCTATTGTTCAGACCTCTAGTAAAGCTAGATCCCCTGGAAGAAGGGAGATGTCTCCCTTTTTTGGGGCACCTCAGGTTTCCCGTTGTGCAAAGATAAAACTAAAGAAAGGGCGACTCAAATTATAAACTTTCTGATTTTTTTTATATTGCGTGGAGGGGGGGGGGGGGGGGGGTTGATACTGAAAACAAAAAAAGCTTTTCCCCCTTTAGCTTTTTGGGTTTCAGCGCCTTCCCCCGGGTTGCGCGGTTTAGATTCGTTTTAATGGTGCACTAATGAGTCCCCGGTGATTTGTGGAATGCGGGATTTCCCGGGCGCGTTAGACTCGGTTAAATATTCTTTTTAATGTTGCAGAAGACAAGTTAGACGTCTGTAAATATGTAACAAGCACTTCCACTAAAACACAATCATAAATATGGGTGAAGAAAATGAAAAAAAAAGCAGTGGTGATGTGTTTACGACGATGAGCGAGCTCAATGTGTAGGATCAGCGCAAACTTACTCTTCCAAAATAGCAAAAAATCACTTACAAAAAAAATCATATCTTGGTTCTATCAACAAAATCATATCACTGAAAAAAAGAATAAAATGTAACTTTTACTAGATTCCTTAAGAAAAAATAGTTCAATAGTGATGCATTTTTTGATGCATGGCCTTTGTAGTCTTGTTTAAGTGGGGACGAAAAAATATTAGACCCCCTTTAAAATTTTCCCCTCTTTATTTCATTTCAGGCATTTTGGTAAAAACCAAAAATTTTTTAAATTTTTTGCCAGATATACACTCTCCCCCCCATCTTGAAAAAAAAAAATGAAATGTAGATATTTTTTGCAAAATTTTTTAAAAAAAGTAAAAAATGAAAAAAATCACATGGTCATAAGTATTCAGACCCTTTGCTGTAATCCTTTTGACCACTGCTGTCCATTTCCTTTTGATCCCCCTTTTAGGTGGTTTTACTTCTCTACTCATTTGGGGTCAGCGTGTTTAATTAAATGTTGGACTTGTTAGGAAAGGCACACACCTGTCTTAAAGGCACAGCTCACCCGTGCATGTCAGAGCACATGGAAAAAATGAGGTCTAAGGAAAAGCCCAAGGAGTCAGGACAGAATTGTGGCAATACTGGGAAACTCTAAAGAGCTTTTTTGTATCTTAATACATGAAAAAAACTTTGAGATTCTTAGTTCACATGCTTTGATCAAAAAATGCTTATGCCACCCCCGGCTTACAACAGGATCTCAAGGCGGGTGGTCCTACTGTATTCTTACCTCTCACTAGAGTCAAATTCAGACTTCTCATCGGGTCAACAAACCTCCATAATCCAGAGAGAAAAATAAAAAAACACCAACCTTGCAAACATGCTGCACTGATATAACAACCTGTGGAGGTGGGCGGAGTGCAAGAGACCAAAATGGAGGCATCCATTCCTCCCTCTATAAATTAAAAGCTATATATGCCAAATACAACGTATAGTTCTGCACAAAAAAAAAATTCTGAAAAACACAATTTGAACCTGGGTGCCACTGGCTTGGTTATATATATATATATATATATACACACGTATATGTATATATATATATATATACACGAATTGCAATACCAGTGGCACACCAACTGCTAAAAGGGCTATACAATACATGGAAACATGGAAAACTTGCAAGTATTCTTGCAAGGTTTGTGTTTTTTTATTTTTCTCTCTGGAATATGGAGGTCTGTTGACCCAATGAGAAGTCTGAATTTGACTCTAGTGAGAGGTAAAGATAGAGTAGGACCTCCCGCCTTGAGATCCCGTTGTAAGCCGGGGGGTGGCATAAGTCATTAGAATAGCATGTCAGTGAATAGAAACTATGTTACTGATCCTGCTTGGAGGACCACAGGTCCCAGCAAGACCTGTGCTGTGCTGGCTCTTGCTGTATGTGGAATAAAGGCTGAGAGCAGCAAAAATACATTTCAAATTTAATGTAGTAAAATTTTTAAATATAAAAATCTGAACAACATAATCAATGGTTTTTTTGTAAAATTAGTTTTAGATTCTATTAATTTTAAATACATTTTATAGGAGATATTTTTATATTTTTGGGATATTTTATATTAATTTTATACAATAACATTTTTTTATTAAATTAAAATAATATAATTTTATATAGTTTGATAATTATCAGAAATTACTTTTTATTATTGCACTGGTGGAAGTTGAGAAATATTGGACATTTTTGCTCTAATAGCACACCCAGCTCCACTGGATTCAGGCTCGGGGCACCACATTGGGATAGGTTGCCTGTCCAGCGAAAAATGGCCTGTTTTCCCGGGGACCCACATTCCTTATGTGTCTTATTCGGTGGGGGCGCGACGCCCCCAGAACCCCCTATTTTAGGCGCTTAGAAAGTGTCGAGCCCTTACGAACAAGCGCCTAACACATTCATTAGGTCATTAACTCGTAGTTGTCATTTTGGCACCGGGGTAAAAAAAACCCTTTCTTTTACATTCGCCCTTTGGGGGTTTATGGGTTCAGTGTGTAAGTGATGTGTGGGGATTTAGGGTATGCTCAACGGTTATTTTAACATAGGGGCGATCACAATTACGGTAATTCAAGTTTCATAGGAGTAGGGGTTATGAGTGTCCCCCCGCATGTACAATCGAGGGTATTGTTGCCGGGGAAGAATTGGCATGCACTTTGTTCCGGCGCTTACATTGCGCATGCGGTTAAGGGGGCCCCGGCCCCGCCTGTGCTTTGGAAGTACGGTGATCACTAAATTTCCCAAAAAACCCAGGTGTATGCCGCGTACGTCTAAACCTTTTTCGCCGTGTGAACATACCCGTGTACTATGTGCGAATGGTGTATGAACATACTTGCCAACTTTTGAATGTGGGCATCAAGGTGATTTGAAGCATAGCGCGCCTCCCCAAAAAATTTCATGACCACGCCCTCTTTGTGTTGACCAAGCCCCATTCTCAAAAAGTCACACCCACTCCACCTAACTGTGTAACGGCTCTGGAAGAAAGCTAATTGTGGGTTTTGGTGTCACCCAGCTTTCCTGGACTTTTGGATAGCCTGTTCAGCATCCAAGAGAGCTGGGAGATAGCCCCAAACTGTCCCTGAACCTAAACCATTACACACTAAACACTACAACTAAAAAAAAAAAAAAAAAAAAAAAAAAAAAAAATATTCTCCACCATACAGTGACATATGTATAAACCTACATATAGGGGAAAATATAGGGACCATCAAGAAAATTTGGGTAAGGATCAAATAAAAACAAAATCCCCAAAAAAAACAATATACCCAATTAAAACATTTAATTTATTAAATATTTTTTTAAACTAAAAAAACAAAAATTTAAAAACGTCGACCCCCCAAAAAAATACTAGACACCCCTCCAAACAGCTAGACGGAATAGAAGTATAAAGTACGTTATGCTCAATAAAATGAATGAAAAACAAAAAAGGGATTTTTAAATAAAAACCAAAAATATCATGTCAATAGTAAATCAAAATTTATAGTTAACCCTGATTATCGACGTGGTGAGGAGCGTGAGCCCCCAAACCGCTTTTCTTCTAAACCCCCGATGGGGGAAAATTTCGTTTCCATTTAATGTCTTTAGTGTAATGGTTTATTCGGGTAAGGGGAAATGGGTTTTTATTCGTACTATGTGGTGGGAAATGAGGTTTGGTGTGGGGGGGTTTATTCAGTTGGTCTGGTGTGGCGGTATATGGTCTTAGTGGAATTTTTATTGATGGCCTTGGGGTGCTGGTTTTGTGTAGCGGTGTTATTAGGGACCTGTATGACTATTATTTAGTGGTTTTATACTTAGTACTTTGTGTTGTAGCTTTTTATATATGTAGATTTAAATATATTTTCATTCATATAAGAAGTGTCATTCGGAGGGAGGGGTTGACAAATATCTTTAAACCTTTTATGTTTACTATATAGTGTCTTTCTGCAATTAGGTGAGGGACACTCAGAAGCCCCAGGCCCCATTTTTTTGAATTACAGGTTGGTGATGATGTCATACCCCCAGTTGTATAATAAAATATAATAAAAAAATAATAATAATAAGGTTTAATTTTTAGGGGGAAGGGGGGACTGGTCCCCCCACTTTTTTTTGGGGGGACGTTGCACCCCACTTTTTACCCCTTTTCAATAAAAAAAAAAACATATGAAAGCAGGTAAATATGGTAAGTGGGGGGGAACAGAGCCAGAGGGGGAAGAAGTTAACCCCTTTGACTCCATTTTTCTGTGCCTTTTGGGGGGGCAGAGGGTAGCAGCCTAAAGGGTTCAGTGCAGATTGAGAGCAGCACTAAATTGGAGACAAAAACGTGCTCACAGTCCAGAAAATCTGTTTTTGGGGTTATCTCTCCCTTCTTTGTATCCCATTTCCCCTATGCTGCCCTCTAGAAGGAAGAAAAAAGCCTTGCCAAATCCCAAACAACCCCAGACTCGGGGGGACGGTAAGGAGGGGACAAGGGTGTGGGGGTGTGAAACCATGTAAGTAGGGGTTGATGTATATGTGAGAGGGTTATTACTGTAAGCTTGTGTTACCATGTAAAATTCTTTCCTGCACTTTACGCGCCGGGAAAATGGAAAAGTAAATGGGGCCCCCCCGCAGCATTTTAGAAAGTTTGGGACTGGCCAGCGCGTACTTCAAAAAACACCGGGATAAGAGGAGGCACAGTACCCCCACTATACCCTGTGAAATACTTAAAGGGAACGTTCACACGAAATATAAATGCTTTTCGGGGCGGTTTTTAGTTGCTGGATCTGCCACAAAAAACTGGCATCCAATCCAACAGGAAATGTTTTACGTATACGTATGTAAAATCGGTTCATTGTTTAGTGACACTGATTTTATTTTGAGTTTTTCGCGTGTACTGTTAGCACCTAAAAAGAATTCTTTGAGGGGTTTTTTGCACAAAATTTTCCGGGGGTCCCTTTGGGACAAATTTGTGTTAGTCTTGGGGTACAGTGTGAAATGTATCTTTGGGGTAAGTGTATTGTAACTCTGGGGTACGGTGTGTAATGTAATTTGGGGGTACGGAGTAATGAAAACTTGGGGTAAAGTGTGTTATAATAATCTCTAGGATACATGTGAAATTTTTAATTTCGGGTTGGAATTTTTGTGTAATGTAATCTTGGGTACAGTGTTTTGTAATCTTTGGGGTATGGGTGAAAAAACTAATTTTTGGGGTTTCAGTAGTAATTTAAAATTGGGGTGAATGGTGTTAAATGTAGTAATTCTGGGTCTGTGGAAATGTAATCTCGTGGTAAGTGCGTAATGTAATCTCTGGGGTACAGTGAGTAAGTAATCTTGGGGGTACAGTGAGTAATGTAATTCATTTTAGGGTTTAGTTGTAATTTTAAATACATTTTTGGGTTTAAAGAATTATTTTATTTTGGTAAAAAGTGCAATTAATTTGTAAGTGCAGTTAGAAATTTTTAAATTTTGTGGCTACCATGTGTAATAAAATTTCATTTCGGGGGGTGCGTGGTGATGTCATTTCTGGTGTATGCATGATTAAATAATTTTGGGGGTACAGTATTGGGGATATAAGGGATTCCCCAGGGGGTCAAAAAAATTTTTTTTTTTTTTTTAAATTTTCCTCATTTCGTTGTGTGTCTAACATTTAAGGATATGAGGGGGATGGGAGGGGTTAAGCGAAATTGTGCATTGCACATTTTTTTATTTCCATTAGGGGGGGTTAAATTATAGTGGCTGGTTCGTTTCATTGCCCAGGGTGCTCTTTAGCCCCAGTTGGGCTAAACTTCAGTAATGAGAGGCCACTCATGACCTTGGGGATTGCACCAAAAGTTTTTTGTATAAGAACTCCGCCCAGATCTGGGGGGGGAGCTCCAGCACCCCCTCAGACCCCCTAGCGGGTTAGATTGGGCCCTTTTTGCAGTGGAGCGGGGGGTAGGAAGATAGGGGATGAGAGGGAAAACTGGTCCCCTCCACTTTTTGAACCAAAGTTACGCCCCTGATAATAATCTTTATTTAAATTAGCCCAACATATTCCCGCAGCATTTAAAATTTTTTTGGGGGTAAAGCACAGACAAAAAGAAGAATTTACACAAAAAAAAAGCTATTTTCCCAAGACCAAAAGGGTGGGGGGGCCTGCCCCCAAGAGCCTTACAATCTATTAGGGTTTTATGGGGGTTAAAAGTGCTAAGTTTTCAAGGTCCCGCCATGTTTTAAAAAAAATGGGGTGGTTTACATGAAAAATGGGGAACCCCGCCACCCCGACAGTACTTTATATACAGATAAGTGCCGTGAAATGTCTAGTGAGGGATGGGGCAATGGTGTTTTATTGCAGTTAGGGATCTTGGTGGGCCAGGCTGAGAAGATGTTTTTTCAGGGCCCTTTAAAACTGTGAGGGTTATGATTGTGCCTGATTTTCCGTGGTAAAATTTCCCGAGAATGGAGCACACGTGTGAAATCTTGGAGAAGGAGGGAGGTTCATGATTATGAGGTAATGATATAGAGAAGAGGAAGGCAAGGGTAGGGTGGGGAGACAGAGAGGAGGAAATGTAGGGGGGGGCAGCGTGTGGAGAGAGCGGGGAGGGTGGAACAGAGATGAGGGAGGGGATTAGGGGGGGGGGAGCGCTGTGGAGATAGTGGTAGAGTGGTAGACGAGATGAGGGAAAGGGGGTGTAGGGGGGGGGCAGGGGTGGAGGCTTTTATGGGTGAGTGTGATGATTTTTTGTATTTTGTACTGATGGGCAACCAGTGCAGCAAGGACAAGGGTAGAGGCACATAAGCGGCTGGAAGAAAGACAAGCCTGGGTGCTGCATTAGGACAGATTGGGAGGGGGGGTTTGCGAAGGGAGACCGAAAGCAGGAGTTACAGGACTCAAGCCCGGAAAAGAAAAAAGGCAATAATGAGGGTTTTAGTTGTTTCCACAGTGAGAAAAGGACGGATTAGGTATAAGTTGAAGTGAGAGGTGGTGGAGGCAGGGAGCCAAAGTGGGCCCCTAAAATCAACTCCACTGTGAGGGGCCCTTAGGGGATCCCAGTCCCCAAACTGCTATCCTAATTTTTTGCTGCGCACCCAAGAGGGGGGTGGTCATGTGCGATTTTGTCCATTAAAATTAGTACTCCAAAAGGGACTCATAGTAAATGTTTTTGCACTCCATAGAAGTAAAAGGGGAGGCTTTCCCAAATACTGCCAAGCGCATCATAGGATGTTCCCTGCCATAGAAATGACTTGAGACTACACATGCACAGCCATCTCTCTGTGCACTGTGGCAATAATGAGGATTGAGAGATTTGGGACAATGTTTCGGACAGGTGCAGGGGCTCTATATCCATAAAACTCCCCAGTTTGGGAAATAATCCTTAACCCCAGAAACCACCTTTTTATATATGTCAGTAAGGGGGGAGTAGCGGGGGTCACTCGCCGAACCCCATCCATCCAGCAGGGGCGGGCTGCTAAATTTCAGCTAACACTGGGTATGGGGAAGATCATTTTTTTCAGTATAAAAAAATTCTTGTAAAATTTGGTTTCCCCATTTTTTTCCCCTTTTTTACGTGTTTTTTAAAAATTTTTATTGTGTTTTTTTACATAATGATGGGGCCGTTCACACTTGCTCATGTTTGAGTGATCCGGCACAGTACTGTGTGGAAAGGTCCCCTGGCGTGTACTGCAACGTAGCCAGAGGGGTCTCGTGGAGGTTAATTGAACAAACTAAGTCTTATGTAGACTACACGTGCTCGATTTGGCGGTGACATATGCTTTCCCTGCGGGTCTCAGTAGTGTAGTCTATCAAGCTTTTGAGTCCCACAGGGAAAGTATATAGCGCCGGCAAATGGAGCAAACATAGTCTATGTAGGACTACGTTTGCTCAATTAACCTCTATGGGGACGCGGCAGCTTCGTTGCCTTTCTTCATGGAACCTTGACGGATACCTTGAACATGAGCAAGTAACGTCCTGTACACGGCCTGTTACAGAGGTTGTAAATTACTTCTACATATAGAAGAGCGGACCCCAATAATAGCTTTCTCTGGTGGGCCCTGGGTACTCAAGTCCGACACTGGCCCCATCTATCCTCCCTTCAATATGTTGCAGTCGTCCCTTTCCTTTTGTAGAAAAGTATGATGTTCCCACCCCCCAGGCTTCACGGTTGGGACGGTGTTCTTGGGGTTGTTCTCATCCTTTTTCTTCCTCCAAACACAGTGAGTGGAATTGATATCAAAAAGTTCTATTTTGGTCTCATCTGACCACACGACCTTCCCCCGCCTCCTCTGGTCATTGGCAAACTTCAAACGGGCCTGGACATGTGCTGGCGTGAGCAGGGGTCCTTGTGTGCCCTGCAGGATTTTAATCCATGACGGTGTAGTGTGCTACTGACGGTAATCTGTGAGACTGTGGTCCCAGCTCTATTCATTGACCAAGTCCTCCCGTGTAGTTCTGGGCTGATTCCCGACCTTTCTCAGAATCATCCAGACCCCACGAGTGGAGATCTTGCATGGAGCCCCAGACCGAGGAAGATTGACAGCCATCTTGTGTTTCATCCATTTCCCAGTAATTGCGCCAACAGTTGTTGCCTTTTCCCCAGGCCACTGCCTATAGTCCCAGCCTTGTGCAGGTCTACAATTTTTTCCCTGGTGTCCTTAGACAGCTCTTTGGCCTTGGCCATGGTGGAGAGGTTGGAGTGGGATCGATTGAGTGCAGGGGACAGTTTCTTTTATCAGGTAAAAGTGGGTGATTAAAACAGGAATAGGGAGAGATGGACTTACGGGAAAAAAAAGGCTGGGGGACCAAATTCTTCGGGTTGGTAGGGAAATCAAAAACTTTTTTTCATGCAAAAAAATGCAAATTTAATTTTTTAAAAAAATCATAAAATTGTTTTTTCTGGTTTTTTTTTAAAGATTCGCTCCACTTACAATAAAATAAAAACTTACAATAAGAATTACAGACCTCTCCATTCTTTGTAAGAGGGAAAACTTGCTAGTCGACAGCGTATCCAATACTTATTTTTATTGGTTTAAGAGGTCTTTTTTTATAATTCAAACCTATATTTTGGGAATGTCTAAAACACAGTGTGATCCCCGTAGCGGAGGTCCCAAACTGCAGTTTGAACCGGGCTAAGAGCATTTTTGGGGGCCCATTCTTACAAAAAGGGTGCTTCGGAGGAGTAAAAAGGGGGTGAAATTAGCATTAAAACCCGGGGCCCGGGTCATAAGGGGGCCCCCGAGGAAATGAAGTCATCTTGTGTTTTTTTCCCTTTTTCTAAAATTATGCCAACAATTTTCCCCTTCCACCAAGCTGCTGCCTATTGTCCTGTAGCCCATCCCAGCTCTTTGGCCTTGGTGGAGAGGTTGGAGTGTGATTGAGTGCGTGGACGGGTATCTTTTATACAGGTACAAATAGGTGTAATTAACAGGAAATGGTGCAGATAGTAGACTTCAAAAAACTAACAGGTCAGTGAGGCCGAATTCTTGCGGGGGGGGGTAACGAATACTTATTTCATGCAAAAAAAAAGAAAATTTAAATTTTTTAAAAAATCATACAATGGAATTTTCTGATTTTTTTTTTTAGATTCTGTCTCTCATAGCTGAAGTGAACTTACAATAAAAATTACAGACCTCTCCATTCTTTGTAAGCGGGAAAACTTTCTATATCGCCTGTGTATCCATATTACTTTTTGGGTTTAAAAGGGGTCTTTTTTATTTTAAAACCCTATATTTTGGGAATGTCTAAAACACAGTGTGATCCCCGTAGCGGAAGTCCAAAACCGCAGTGTGAACCTGTCATAAAAGTCATGTCGCGGTGCCGGTTCTTACAGAAAGGTGCTTCCAAGGGGGAGTAGTATAGGGGGTATAGATGTAGCAGTCGAAACTGGGCCCTGGTATTTCAGGGGATCCCTGAGGAAGACTGACAGTCAATTGTTTTTTCCCCCCTTTTTTTTTAAATAATTACGTTAAGGCTATGTTCCGCGGCTTTTTTGGGAAACGTTTTTTAACCGTAATTCGCGCCGAAATCCACGAATTACGGTGAAATACTCCCATCATTACGGAAATCCACAGTTTTCATAGAGAACTATGGGTAACGTTTCCTTCCCTTCTCGCACAATACGGGGAGCGGGGAGAAAGGACAGTCAAAATTTTCAGGTGTATACGCGCCGAGAAAAATCATCTATGGGGGGCCCCGGTCCCCCCCCCCCCCCTCCTCCCCCCGCCCGCCCGCCCCCATACACAGGGGTAATTGCGGGGCGAATACGTCCCGCAATTAAACCGTTGAACATTCTAACAGTTGTTGCCTTCTCACCAAGCTGCATGCCTTTGGCCTTGGCCTTGGTGGAGAGGTTGGAGTATGATTGAGTGCGTGGACGGGTATCTTTTATACAGGTACAAATAGGTGTAATTACTACAGGTAATGAGTGCAGAGTAGTAGACTTACAGAAAAACTAACAGGTCAGTGAGAGACAGAATTCTTGCTGGGTTTGGGGGTCAAAAATTATTTCTGCAATAAAATACAAAATTAATTATTTAAAAATCATACAATGGAATTTTCTGGATTTTGATTTTTTTTAAATTTTGTCTTTCATAGCTGAAGTGAACTTACAATAAAAATGACAGACCTCTCCATTCTTTGTAAGTGGGAAAACATGCTAGTCGCCAGTGTATCCAATACTTATTTTTATTGGTTTAAGAGGTATTTTTTTATAATTCAAACCTATATTTTAGGAATGTAAAAAAAAAACACAGGTATCCCCGTGCGGGGGGTCCCCAAACCCCAGTGTGAACCCGGCATAGGTCAGTCGGTCCCTTTTTATAGTGAGGGGAGTAGTATAGAGGGTGTAGATGTAGCAGTTGAAATCGGGTCTTGGCGCTTCAGGGCCCCTTTCCTTAAAAGACACCAAATAAAAAACATGGGCCAGGGAAATTTTTATGGTGCTTTTGCTATAATCTAATATTATTCCATCCCCGATTTGCAGTCTCGCTTTTTTGTTCCTTCTCCAAACCCCAGGAATCTGCAGAGGCTGAGAGAGAACATTGTCCATGGCTATTACAGAGGAGAAGAGGGGGACATGCAGGGAGGTGGAGGAAGGAGGGAAAGAGATGAAGGGAGGGAGAGGAAGAGGAGGAGAGGCTGCTGCTGCTGCTCTCGCCTTCCACAAACACAATCAGGGAGAGTGAAGATGCAGACGCTGCTGGGGATGGAGATCATTGCTGGGAGATGTGGCCCCCCTTGACAGGCTGGGCTCTAAACCTATGTGCTAGCATGCAGCTGTATGAATAAAACGCGCCCCCGGGGTCACCCCCCCCCCGCTGGAGGGCCGCAGTGGCCACATCTGCCGGCGCTGTGTAAAACCGCCACCGCTGGCTGTGTGAGCCTGGATTATACACACCTCTTATATACAGCTATGGTGTTGTCATCTACTGATGTAGCAGAGCTGAATTTGTCATTAACTATCAGTAATTACACCCTTGTGGTCCATGACAAATCCAGCTCAGCTACAACTGACTTATATAGCACTATGGCCCGTAGAAATCTACTACTTGATAGTACACATGCACTGTGGATCATATGAGGGTAACACAGGTACATTTTGGGGTTCATGTTACAGCTGCAATCCCAGTCCCGACCATGGAAGCACCTTGTTTTCCTGTCAGTGGTAAATCTGCAAAAATATAGCAAAATTGGCATCAGTTTGGTATTAGTTATAATGTAAATTCATCTAGCACTGCTCTGTGGGTTCTCTGATATTTGGCGGTATTATTATTACCTTTAATTATTGCTACTTGTGTTGTTGCTCAGGTTCCCTATAAGCTGGTGTTGGGGGTCCATTTCATGGGTGCATTTTGGGGCTCATGTTACAGCTGCAATTCCAGTCCTGATCATGGACACATCTTGTTTTCCATTGAGCTGTAAATTTGCAAAAATACATCACAAATTACATCAGTTTGGAATTAGTTATAATGTAAATTCTGGGCGCAGCGAGCTGCTATGCTTCTTATTGGTATCTAGCACTGCTATGTGGGTTCTCTGATATTTGACGGTATTATTTTTACCTTTAATTATTGCTACTTGTGTTGCTGCTCAGGTTCCCCATCACCTGGTTTTGGGGGTCCATGTCATGGGTGCATTTTGGGGCTTATGTTACAGCTGCAATTCCAGTCCCGATCATGGACACATCTTGTTTTCCATTGAGCTGCAAATTTGCAAAAATAGACCAAAAATGACATCAGTTTGGTATTAAGAATAGTAAATGTTATGGATGTAACCAACTGCTATGGGGCTCAGAGGTGTCAGGGGGCCCTTTCAGGTGCAAAAATATTGTTCCTTTTTCAGGAAAACAAAGTAGTTGGGGTTTTCCGTCTCCACTTTTCTTTGGGGGTTCCTGAATTGGGGGTTTATTTTAACTTCATTTTTGCTCCCCTATTTGCTGCTCAGTTTTCCTATCATCTGGTGTTGGGGTCCTATTTCATGGTTGCAATTTGGGGTTCATATTACACTGAATTTCCCAGCCCGACCAGGGCCCTGACTTTTTGTCAGGGGTAAATTACAAAAATGTCCCAAAATGCCCGATTGATATTAACATGTACAATTTTATGACTGTAAGGGATGTTCAACCGGTAACTAAAAGGAAAATTTCAACCCATTTGTGCTTCAATACACCCAAAATATGCCCCGCAATTACAGTAATTCATAGCGGGCTATGAATTACGTCCGTCTCCCCCGGCGTACAATACACGTGTATTGTATGCTGGGAGAGAGAAGTGACATGCCGCTGATAATGAAAGCGAATGGAGCCAGCCCCCCCACACTTTAGAAGTACACGCTAGACAGTGCGTACTTCTAAAACACCCGGCACATTGCGCGCCGCAGTACGCCGTGTGAACGTACCCTAACTAGCTGCATTGGAGCCAGAAGTTTCAGGGACTCATTCAGGTACAAGAACATTGTTCCTTTTTCAAGGAAATAACAAGTTGGTGCCTTTCTGTTATCTAGCACTACTATGCAGGTTCATATGGCGGTATTATTTGAACATTTAGGGTGACATGTCCCATCAGGGCTGCGCCATTTATTTAGTGTATTTTGCGCAAAAAAAACTGCTGACGCCCTATTCTCTATATAAATGAACTGTAATTCACCAAAACCAGGTGCATTATATGCCAGGCATCAAATATGCTGGCAATGATATGCAATGCGCCTACATTTTACTATGCGCCTAGCATATCATTGCAAGGTAGACCAGACACCAGATTTTTGACAGGTTCTTTTATTCAGGCGCACTATACGCCCATTTAATGTGCCTTAAAACTGGCATCGTGGTGCCTCTTTTCTGACATGTTGCCCTTAAAGAGGTTACTCACTACAAGAATTACTTTTTACGTTAAAGATCTTGCAAAAACAAGTCACTTTGCAATTTATGTTCATTAACAGTGTCCTACCTATTCCTACATATCCCCTCTTGTATGGGCTGCATAGCTGCCATCAGGTTCGCTATACTACAAACCTGTTTCGATCTCTCCTGATAGGCTGCCAGCTGCTGGTTGCTAATAGCTACAGACCTGTTCAATCTCTCCTTATAGGCTGCCAGCACTGTTGCTATAGCTACAGACCTGTTGATCTCCCTGATAGGTGCCAGCACTGGTTGCTATAGCTACAGACCTGATTTGATCTCCCCTGATAGGCAGCCAGCACTGGTTGCTATAGCTACAGACATGTTCATCTCCCTGATAGGCTGCCAGCACTGGTTGCTATAGCTACAGACTTTTTCAATCTCTCCTGATAGGCTGCCAGCACTGGTCGCTATAGCTACAGACCTGTTCAATCTCTCCTGATAGGCTGCCAGCACTGGTCGCTATAGCTACAGACCTGGTGTCCTCAGCAGCTTCTCACTCCAGGCCAGTAGTAGCCAGAAAACAGGACTGAGGTAAGATGAATCAATGTAGTGAGACAACCCCTTTAATTATTGTTGACTGGGTTGCTGCTTAGGTTCCAAGCTCCTGGTTCTGGGGGCTTAACTTATGGGCGCATTCTGGGGTCCATACTGCAGATGCAGTTCCGGTCCCTACTATAGACGCACCTCATCTTCCTGTCAGTGGTAAATTTGCAAAAATAAACTAAAACTGAAATCAGTTTGGTATTAACAAAAGTGTATATTATGGGATATAACTAGCTGCTATGGTGCCCAGAGGTTTCAGTAGTATCCTCTTAGGGTATGTTCATACGATGTATTGCAGCGCGTACAGTACGCGCCGCAGTACATCGTGCGTTTCGGGAGCTCGCGCTGATCAGCGCGTACTCCCACGGCACGGGGCGGCCGACAGCCCGCTGGCCCCATACACATGCATGCACCGTGAATAAATGACATGTCCCTTATCTCCCCGGGCGTACAATACAATCGTATTGTACGTGCGCGGGGACGAGGCGTAATCCATAGTTCTCTTTGAGAGCTATGGATTACCGTAATTGTGGGGCGCAGTTCCCTGCATATTACGCGCAATACGCCACGAAATGTGCTCCTAAATAAGCCGTGTGAACATGCCCTTAGGTGCCAAAACATTGGGAGACGTATGAAATGTGGCGCTGACATCTCAGTTCTAAATCGATATAGAGGAGTGTAAAATGCGACAGTATTGTGTATGTGGGCTCATAAATCTGGCGTGTGGTATACCTTGCATAGCATATAGCATGGCGTGGCATAGCTTTGGTGCATTCAAAAGTGCTGTGCCTGGCGCAAGTTTTGGTGTCCGACTGTTCGAAATTCTATAGAACAGAGCTACAACAGTTTTTTGGCGCAAGATACGGCAAACAAATGCGTATGTTGCCCATTGTTCCTTTTTATGGGAAACAACAAGTTAGTGACGTTCTGCTCTCTAGCACTACTATGCGGTATTATTTTTACGTTAGTTCTAAGTACTTGTGTTACCTCTCCAGTTTCCTCGTGTTGGGGGCACATCTCTATGGTGCATTTTGAGGCTCATGTCACAGTTGCAATTCCAGCCCCAATCGTGGACGCATCTTATTTTCCTTTCAGCTGTAAATTTGCAAAAAATAGACCAAAAAGGACATCAGTCTGTTATTAACGGTAGTGTGGGCGTTTGTTATTATGGCATCAGTTTGGTAGTAAGAATAGTGAATTTTATGGACGTAACTAGCTGCTATGGGGTCCAGAGGCTTCAGGGGGCCCTTTCAGGTGCAAAATGTTGTTCCTTTTTCTGGGAAATAACAAGTTGTTGGATTTCTACTCTCCAGCTCTGCTTTCTGGGTTCTCTGGTATATGGCGGTTTGCAAAAATATACCAAAACTGACATCAGTTGGTTATTAACAGTAGTGTATATTATAGGTGTAACTGTTATGGGGCTCAGAGGTTTCAGGAGGTCCAGAACTTTGTTCTTTTTGCTGGAGAATAACAGGTAGTTGACTTTTTACTATCTAGCACTACTATGCGGCTCTCTGTAATATGGCGGTATTATTCATACCTTAAATTATTGCTACTTATGCTGTTGCTCTAGTTTCAGGTCACCTGGTGATGGCAGTCTATCTCATTTTGGTATGGGGCCCTTTACGTTCTAGTTAGGGTATATGTACACGGCGTGTTGAAGACATTTTTACAGTACGCAAAACATCCAAATACGTACCACAAAGTGTAGTATGTGTTTGGATACTTTTTCTAGACAGCAGAAAGGTACAGTATTGTTTCTACTGGCTCCTAAATGCGTAAAATGGATCAAGAAGTGTCATGTCACTTCTTTGTATGGATCTGTAAAACACAACACAATAACGTAGACTGAACATTGTTAAATATGTATATGGGTACGTATTTCTGTGTGTAATATGTACCCAAATACGTATTTCCCAGACGCCGTGTGAACATAGCCTTACACCCTTGTATAGACATAGGGCTTTATGTATGAAAACTGTCTAGCATTGAGGCGGTCCATAACAACCAATCAAAGCCCATAGCAACCAATCAGAGCTCATAGCGACCAATCAGAGCCCATAGCAACCAATCAAAGCCCATAAAAACCAATCAGAGATCATAGCAACCAATCACAACTCATAGTGACCAATCAGAGCCCATAGCGACCGATCAGAGCTCATAACAACCATTCAGAGTTCATAGCAACCAATCAGAGCTCATAGTAACCAATCAGAGCTCATATCAACCAATCAGAGCCCATAGCAACCATTATTAATAGCCCATAGCAAACCAGTTGCTATGAGCTCTGATTGGTCGCTATGAGCTCTGATTGTTGTTATGAACTCTGATTGGTTGCTATGAGCTCTGATTGGTTGCTATGAGCTCTGATTGGTTGTTATGAGCTCTGATTGGTTGCTTTGGGTTCTGTTTGGTTATTATGGGTTCTATTTGGTTGCTATGGGCTCTGATTGGTTGCTATGGGCTCTGATTGGTTACTATGGGCTCTGATTGGTTGCTATGAGCTCTGATTGGTTCCTAAGAGATGTGATTGGTTGCTATGAGCTCTGATTGGTTGCTATAGTCTCTGATTGGTTGTTATGGGCTCTGATTGGTTGCTATGAGCTCTGATTGGTTGCTATAGTCTCTGATTGGTTGTTATGTGCTCTAATTGGTTCCTATGGGCTCTGATTGGTTGCTATGGGCTCTGATTGGTTACTATGGGCTCTGATTGGTTACTATGGGCTCTGATTGGTTGCTATGAGCTCTGATTGGTTCCTAAGAGTTGTGATTGGTTGCTATGGGCTCTAATTGGTTGTTATGAGCTCTGATCGGTTGTTATGGGCTCTGATTGGTTGCTATGAGCTCTGATTGGTTGCTATAGTCTCTGATTGGTTGTCTGATTGGTTGTTATGGGCTCTGATTGGTTGCTATGAGCTCTGATTGGTTGCTATGGGCTCTGATTGGTTACTATGGGCTCTGATTGGTTGCTATGATGCTCTGATTGGTTCTACGAGTCTGATTGGTTGCTATGGGCTCGTTTGGTTGTTATAGCTCTGATTGGTTCCTACGAGTTGTGATTGGTTGTTATGAGCTCTGATTGGTTCCTACGAGTTGTGATTGGTTGCTATGAGCTCTGATTGGTTACTATGTGCAACAAATATAGTCTTACTGCTAGACAGTTTTCATACATAAGGCCCATCAATTTTAAAGTGCTGTCTATGAATCTATCTGGTAGCCATGTTTACCTGACCTCCTACAATTAAAAGCCCTGTATTTTGAACCTAGGGCGTCTCACCTGATTGTGACACTTTTGTAAGATTACAATTTGGCTTTTTATAAGCATTTGTTGCTGCTCCATTGTAATAAGGTTGGTCCGGGTATTACATCATTACCCTCAGGGCGAGTAATGCAAATTCTTTTATTAGGTCTCTAGCGGGAGATCAGTCATATGGAGCCCATAGAATTACATTGGCTTATGCTGAATCTTTGTATTTGTATCACACCCCATATGGTGGCAAAGGGCAAATAAAGTGTAGTGTGGGCAATATGAGGTTTCAGGCTCACGAAAACGGACATAGAGCCCAGACAGCAGTGCACGGGCAACCAATATCCTCAATGTACCCCCAAGACTATGATCATACATTGAACAGCATAGCATGACTACAGTGTAGTACCTATAGCAATTATATTAGTACCCCTGGGGTACACAGACTACAGGTTGAGAACTAAGGTTTTGGGGTGATATAGTAAATTTAGCCCTGCAAACTTCAAGAGTAGGGAGGTGCAGAGGGTTGTGGGGCTGGGGCACAGATCTAGGGTGTGCCGAAGTAGGTGATGGACCTGATCTTGCTACCGGAGGGGTCCAAATGCCCCTTTGCTACATATGAAGCCACATAGTAGATAGGGGCCATATTGCAGCTTTTGCATGGGCTAAAACCATTAAGTTACATCCCTGTTGAGTGTTTTTTCCTAACTGCTTCTTGGCTGCTCAAAATATGATATCTCTATAGCTAAAGAGTGAAAGTCTGCACACTAAGGGCGACATGTATGGGAGGGGTTCTCTAGTTTTATAATCATGCGCACCCCAAAATTAGGCGCATTATTGGACGTAGGGCACTTTATAATGCGCCAAAGATGTGGGGGCGGCTGGAGGCGTCTCAGCACAACTGTATGATTCTACACATTTATGACTGGAGGACGGCAAAACTAGGCGCATTACTGCTGGAACAGGTAGACCAAATTACAAGGGGTTTACCTGAGCCTGAGTTGTTGTAGTAGGACTAGAAAGTGCCAAATCTATGACCCACAGTAGAACAGGTTCATACAATCTGGCTATGATTAAGGGTGAATAGACACCCGAAACGCGTCAGCCGTTTCTTATGCTTTGAGGATTTAGTATGCCTATGGGAACGCTCGCATTTTAATTGCTTTATCAATAAAGGAATTGAGTTTTATGCCATACTCGTTTGGTGGTTATCGCTGCATCACACAGCTTTCACAAGGATTCATACAATCTGGCGCATTCTACACTGGTAATGGCGGGGAAAAAATGGCGTCTGGGTGCCAAAATTCATGCATGTTGTCCTAAGTACCTACCAGACTATGATCATACATTCTGCTGCCAATTAAAAACATAGTATGACAACAGTAAAGGTTCATGCAGAGATATAGCATGTACCCCTGGGGTACACAGACTACAGCTTGAGAACTGAGTTTTTAGTGTAATATAGTAAATTTAGCCATTAAAACTTTTAGAGCAGGGAAATACATAGACACTGGGTGTACAGTGGGCTGAGCTGTACGAACAGGGGGCGACATGTATGAACGGGGGTGCACCAGAAGTCTGGCATCTTTTCGGTCCAAGATCTAGCGCAGCCCCGTTCCCTATATTTTTAATCAGGCGCACTCCAAAGCGCCCACGGCACTTTGTAATGTGCCTGAGATCGGGGGGTGTGCTGGAGTTGGGGCGCACTACAACCATATGAAGTCACACATTTATAGCTTCAGTACAGCAAATCCAGGCACATTACTGCTGGAACAGGTAGAGCACTTTCAGAGTGGTTTACCTGAGCCAGAGGTGTCGCTTTGTAGCTAGAAATGGCTAAATCTATGACCGGCAGTAGAACAGGTTAATAGATTCAGGCGCAGTATATGCTACTAATGCGCGCAAAAAAAATGGCTCCTGCTCTTTTTTTACTGGAAGAAACTTGATGTTCTTATCACTATAAAACTGATGTATCACAATTTTATTACATCAATGAAGCTTTTTTTTTTTTTTTTTAAAAAAAGAAAAAAAATGGCGCCTGGGTGACAAAAATCATACATGTCACCCAGGGTTTGTAATGGGCAGAGGAATAGACATATGGTGTGTAGTGGGCCAGGGCATAGGCATAGGATGTGTACTGGCACAGGGCATAGACATAGGGTGTATTGTGGCCTGGGGCATAGACATAGGGTGTATTGTGGCCCGGGGCAAAGGCAAAGTAGCAGATGGACTCGGCCCTGGTGCTGGAGGGGGCCTAAATGCTCTATATGCTGCATTAGAAGACACATGGTGGGAGGGGGGAATTGTGTTACGGTTTTTGCTTTGGCCAAAAAACTTTAAGTTAAGCTATCAATAGTGAGTCAAGAGTAAGGACTGTCCCTCCAAAAGAGCAAACAGAATGTATGTGAAAACTCTGGAAAAAAAGGCCATAAAATATATCTTAACACGTGGGATTACAAAAAAGAAAAAAAACGCTCCTCGGTGGGTACGTTTGGGGTTTGCTTTGCTTTCGTGTTATATAATGCAGCAGTCGCTCTCGTCCTGAACACTTTATTTAGCACAGCGGAGCTCATACATCTCCAGCTCTGGGCCAAATAAGGCAAAGCTTAATCGAGCATTAATATCTGTGTAATATCCGGCTGGATACAGAAACTTAAAGGGTCGGCTTGTTGTAAAACTTTTACTGTCACGAGTTCCAGTTTCCTGTATTCACCCCTGAGAACCACTGCGTATCTCAATAGTAAATATACAAAAAGTGGAGTGAAGGCGGCCAGAGATGTCCTGGTGGTTAGTAGAGAGGGCTGTGTTTCTTCTGTATTCATTGATGCTTGACCTGCATTAGACCCAACACCAAATAATTAGCTTGTCAAACAGTGATCTACATATAATACTATAGTGTTAATTTTAAATACATACAGTGGTTGGAAAATACCAGTATACCAGCACCATGGGTTGCCATCACATTGTCACTGACTTATAGGGATTTTGCCACGATGTAATGTTGACGTGGGATCCTCCAAAATGGATATTTAATCACTTTTCTAAATATTTGCGATTACAAAAAGTGAAGCCTCTTGAGAGCTGCAGCTTTCTTTATATGCCCTTAGTTTCCTGACAGTTTACATTAGACACGACCAGGACACTGACAGGAGCTGATCTGGCCGCGTGTTTGCACTTCTTATCTGATGACAGGGAACATGAACCAGCTTGCAAGGGACTAGGGAGAAAAGGGCAGTGTATGAGACTGTCTGCTGTATAGAGAATCCACTGGTTGTAATGTAATTATTTGAGTAAACATTGAAGACGCTCCCTGCTTCCTCGCTCTCTGCTCAGCCCCCTCTCTCTCACCCCTGCAGCTGTTCATGAGGCTGCATGCTGAGTTTATCTTTTCTCCTGAGCAGATAAGAGGTAAGGAACTCACTTCTTGGCAAAACCCCTTTAAAGGGTTGTCCCATCACAGACATTGGTGACATATCCATGTAATATAGGTGCAGGTCCCATTTCAATGGGAGTTCTGGGAGTACAGAAGACTGGTTGCATTCGTCTATACTAAAATAAATGAAGGGTAACCGCGCAAGCCTGAGCACTTAGAACAAGGAGTTTCGGGGGCCCGTTCTGGAGAGTCCCACCTCTATCTGACGTTGTTGGCGTATCCTACTGATACGCCATCAACATCTGTGATGGGACAACCTCTTTAATGCTACCGTATAGTGACTGACTAATACCAACATACAGACAAATAAATAAAAACACAATATCATAACCAATTATACTAACATATAGTAATTAAATACTGCCTTATAATGAGTAAAAACAAAACTGCCATATACATAGTACTGCTATACGGTCACTGAATAATACCACTGTACAGTAAGTAAATAATACTGACATACAGTGAGTAACAAAATACTGCCATATAGTGGCTAAATAACACTACCGTACACTGACTAAATAATACTACCATAGAGTAATTAAATACTGCCTTGGAGTGAGTAAAAAACTACTGCCATACACATAGTACTGCTATACGTTCACTAAATAATACCAACGTACAGTGAGTAACAAAATACTGCCATATAGTGGCTAAATAAAACTTCTGTGCACTGACTAAATAATATTACCATATAGTAATTAAATACTGCCTTGCAGTGAGTAAAAAAATACTGCCATACAGTGGCTATATAATACTTCCATACGTTCACAAATTAATGCTACCATACAGTGAGTAAATAATACTGTCATGCAGCGAGTACAAAAATATTGCCATACAGTGACTAAATGATAGTAGCATGCAGCGATTAAATAGTACTGACATACATTTACTGAATGATACTTCCATACAGGCAACAAATAGTACTGCCATACTTTGACTAAATAATACTGCCATACAGTGCTGCCAGAGCTTCATAATCTCTTTACCGTCCCCCCCCCCTCGTACATCACTGATGATGTCACGTTCATTGATCACAGCCAATCACTGACCTCTGTGGTCACATGCTGTACATGCAAAAACTAAAAGAAACCTTTGTGCTGGAGTTACATTTAATAAATCTACCTGTTCTGATTTACATATAAATTCAATTTGAGAACAAACCTACAGTCCCTATCCTGTTTGTAACCCAGGGACTGCCTGTATTGAATATGGAAGCCTGTGGGCAACATTGACAACTGTATATATGCTCAGTGTTGTACATTGGAGGCTTCTGATGGCAGTATACAGTATGCTGGCCATAGTTCCCTATGTATGCCACTGACAAGTAATGCAATGCAGTGTCTATACGGCCTTGACCTTCCAAACGACCTTCCAAATGAGGACTGCAATGTAACTGTGTTCTAACTTTGTTATGAGCAGCTGTAAAACTTTTTTGTATTGGTCTTTGGCTGGTAAACACGAAAGAGAAATCTGCATCTTTCCTCAATAATATTATCTGAATTTTTCCAGTGGGGTAGTTATCAGGACAAGCCGGAGTAACTACATGGAGTGCACCCAGGCCCCCGGAACCTGAGGGAGCCATAAAATTCCCTCTGCCCCATAGGATTTGCACTATGAATGGCACATGACGACCCTGTTGGGGTTTGTTCATGAACCGGATTTGAACACCGATTTTTGGCATATAATCAGAATCGGCGTAAAATCGGACCACAGTCCTTGTTCCGATGTAAAAACTGTGACGTTGTCCACAACACACAGATTTTTTTTCTTGTCAGTTCCTGAGACTGATTCCTCAGTGTCAAATCTACATCCAAAATCTGCGCTTAGGGTGCTTTCACATTGTGCGTTTTTGATGCGGTTTCTTGATGCGTTTTTTTTGCAGGAAGGCACAGCAATGAATACTGTACATTGCTTCACAAAAAACGCATTAAAAAAAGCATCGAAAACGCACCATATGAAAGCACCTTTACTCAGTGTCGGACTGGGGGGGAATTGATCTTGGGGGACCCACCCTACTGTACATGAAAATATTACCTGCCCCGGGACATTAATGCGCCCATTTTACCACATAATACAGTGTGCAAAACAGAAGTGTATTGTGTAGTATAATGTAGTCACACATTTGTCAGTCTAACATATCATAGACACAGGGCTAAGTAGCTCCATCCATATCCATACCCTCCACCCACATACAATATCCCCCTCCACCCACATACAATATCCCCCCCCACCCACATACACTATCCCCCTCCACCCACATACAATATCCACTGCACCCACATACATATCCCCCTCCCCTCCACCCACATACTAATATCCCCCTCCACCCCACATACAATAAACGCCCCCCCACCCACATACAATATCCCCCTCCACCCACATACAATATCCCCCTCCACCCACATATAATATCCCCTCCACCCACATACAATATCCCCTCCACCCCATACAATATCCCCTCCAACCCACTACACTATCCCCCACCACCCACATACACAATCCCCCTCCACCACATACAATATCCCCTCCACCCACATACAATATCCACCCTCCACCCGCATACAATATCCCCTCACCCACATACAATATGCCCCCTCCACCCCATACAAATATCCCCTACACCACATACAATATCCCCTCCACCCACATACACTAATCCACACCAACCCACATACAATAGTCCCCTCTCGACCCACATACAATGATCCCCACTCCACCCCACATAGCAATATCCCCCTCCAACCCACATACAATATCCCGCGCCTCCACCCGTTGACTCTACACTAATCACCCTCCACCCACATACAATATCCCCCTCCACCCACATACAATTCCCCCTCCACCCACATACAATATCCCCCTCCCCCCACATACATTATCCCCCGCCACCCACATACAATATCCCCCCCACCCACATACAATTCCCCACCACCCCCCTTACATTATCCCCCTCCCACGGGGGGGGGGCCCCCACATACAATGTCCCCCTCCAATAGTCCACATACAATATCCCCTCCACCACAAACAACCACATACAATATCCCTCCACCCAAATACAATATCCCCCCCCCCACCCACTATACAATATCCCCCCCCCCACCCACAATACAATATAAAATCCCCCTCCCACCCACATATCAATATCTCTCCACCCACATACAATATCCCCCTCCACCCACATACAAAAGACCCCCTCCACCCACATACAATATCCCCCCTCCCACCCACATACAATATCCCCCTCCACCCACATACAATATCCCCCTCCACTCCACATACAAATCTCCCTCACGATTCCCTGGTCACGCACCACGCCACCGTCTAAAATAAACACCCGCAAGAAAACACCAATGTAACTCCTATCACAGGGTCAGTGTTTTCCTCACATTTACAATCAGGGACAAGGGTACGCTGCCACTATATTCCGCACTACAACACCGCCTTATAGAGACATCATAGATGTCAGACACCATCTCATGTATAACCTACAACACGCCATCAGGGGCGTAGCACAGAGGGTTGCAGAGGTATCAGTCGCTACCCGGCCCTGCATCTGAGGGGGCCCCAAAGCACTCTTACAACAGCATTGGGGGTTTAAATGGCACATGGTAGCTGAGGGGCCCAATTTTACTATTTGCACCAGGGCCCAGAAGCTTCAAGTTATGCCTTTGACCGCCATATAGAGACCACATAGAGGTCAGACACCAGCTCAGGTATAACCTACAACACTGCCATATAGAGACCACATAGAGGTCAGACACCCGCTCAGGTATAACCTACAACACTGCCATATAAAAGACCACATAGAGGTCATGACACCAGCTCAGGTATAACCTACAACACCACCATATAGATGACCACATAGAGGTCAGACACCACTCAGGTATATCCTACAACACCGCCATATAGAGAGTACCTAGAGTCAGACACCAGCTCAGGTATAACCTACAACACGCCATATAGAGACCACATAGAGGTCAGACACCTGCTCAGTAATAACCCTACCACACCGCCATATAGGAGACCAACATAGAGTCATATACATAATCTCCAAAAAATTGTGAATCGCGCATGAGACAGAGAAGTGACTTTTGATCACAATATTTACTATTTAGCCTGTAATGCAAAGCTTAAACTCTGTCAGTTCTCTATCGTGTTAAACACAAAAATGTCGTAACTTTTAGTATATAAATAACACTTATACCTCGTATACACACTATTTAAAACCTGATCTCTATCACCTTATCATTTAACCCTTTATTTGCTCTGAAAGAGGGAACAACTCCCTTTCTATTATCAAGTCTGGTGGAACACCACTATTAACAGGAGAGCCTTATATCTATAGCAAATTACTAACCCAGTAAGGATCCCAAGCCAACAACTTGGCAGTCGTCCCCTATCTCATGGACACAGAACAAATAAGGCCCCCTTGTGACACCCCTGCAGCGGGTGTACACTTGTAGACAGAAGTGGAGGAAATCACAATTTAAAACGTCCTATCTGACCTCCCGACATGTTTCGCAGCTACCTGAGCTTCATCAAAGCTTAGAGGTTCCGATCATATGTTGTGGAGATCTCACTTCCTTTTATATCATGTTGGTACACCCCATTCATGTGCCACCAATTAGCCACCAAGAGAATCCACATAAAACCCACTCCCCATTCCGCTCTCCTGCACCAACACTCATAATATGTCCTGCTAAAGCTGCCAATCCATGCCTCCGATGAACAGCAAATCCTCAGGCAATTCGCCATCTCCATAACATCTTGCGCCCCATCTTACCGTACTGCCGCGCGCCAACCCGCCCTGCACCAGCAACACCCAGCCCTGACTGTGATGGGCCTCCGTCTTTATTTCTCCTCATATTATTGCAACTGCTGCCTCACCAGAACGGACTAAGCAGAATAGGTGTCACATTACACAGCCTCTACCAACTTTATCAACTCCCATCAGCCCCTTTCTCTTCAATGTCTAATATGGCATATTCATTGGTGAATATAAATTCCATTGAACAATGAACTATTGTCCATATATCTTCCCATAAAGCACTTCTCCTATATATCGAATATTCATATTCCATTTTAATAGAGCTGCAGGCCCCATTGAATACATGTCCATTGTAATTAGTTATAGTATTGTCTCAAGACAATTTTTTTATCAACCCACTTGTCTTTTACATGTAATACTTCATATTCATTTTAAAATGCTGTAGGGTCTATGGCTAGCAGTCTAAGCCGGCTCGTCTCTGGCCGCTTGGGACGCAGGGCCGGGCGCTCAGGCCCGGATGCGCCCCAAGCCCCGGGAGCGAGGCATGCCTCCGGGGGCCCACAGCGGCTCGGGTGGGGGGGGGCCCACCGGGGGATTCACCGGTCCCCCAGCGGCCCAGTCCGAGCCTCCGTTTACTGGATTTCAGCTTACTGGATTCAGTGCTGCAGAGCAGCCCTGTGAACCTACCCAGGGTAGGTTCACAAAGCTGATTTTCAGCACTGAATCAGCATGGAATCCACGTCTATAATCTGCGCCAGTAAGCGTGGATTTTGTACATGAATTTGATGCTGATTTTAGCCTCCATACGTTACACAAAGAAATGCGTCAGATTTCAACCGCAACATCCTTGTTACGGGTGTCCCTGCGACCCCCGTGTCGGGTCCGCAGTGCACACCCGCAACTCCCGCAGCGTCTCCTGCTGCGGCCGGTCCGCAGCCCGACGGCTCGGCTGCGGACACTCCGGCGTGCCCAGCATTGACTTACCTCGCCACGCCTCCTGTGTCCGTCCCGGACGCGCCGCTCCAGCTGGTTTCCGGGTGCGCGCGGCTCCCTCCTAGCGGGCCGGCGCGCGGCATACAGGAAAATTAAAGGGACAGCACGCAGTTGAATGGTCTCACCTGGTGCTGTTCTATTTTAGCTAGCTGCCCCTTCCTAGCACAGGTCTGAATCGATAGTGCCCTCTGTCCAAGAGAGGAAGCGTTCTCAACTGCCCTAGTTCCATTACCGGGTACCGTACTCTCTGCACTCCGTCCTGTGACCACGAATCTTGCCGCCTGGTCCTGACCTTCAGCCGTCCTTGACCAAGAACCTTTGCCGCCTGCACGACCTCTGTCCTGTCCCCGACCACGACTTGCTCCACGATTCTGTACCGCACACGCTCGGCTGCCACCGCATAGCAAGTCCGTCAGGGGTAAGTGACCTGGTAGTAATCCGCCGCAGCATGTCCAACCCGCTTTTGCGGCGGCTCTGGTGAAAACCGACCTACTGATCCACTCCCTGCGTGGCTTTACGCCATCGCTTGCGGTGGTCCAGAGATCCACTACCATCTCTGAACAGTTCATTCGGCCATGGACCCGCCAAGGTGCCTCTACCAAGTGATTCTAACCTCTCCGCCATTGTGGCCCACAGTCCAAGCAATCGCTCAGCCAAGCCCCAAACAGTCTTAACCAAGCTATCATCTATGATGCAGCGCTTCTCACCACCCATCAGCAGCAGTCAGCTGCCGTGGGCAGCTTCCGCGGCAGCCGCTCCCCGCTATGTCCGCGTTGTCCGCAGGTCCGAAGCTCCGTTTGTCTATGCATCGAAGTTTGATGAGGGATTCTAAGGCCTTCAGGGGTTTCATCACCGCCAATGCTTACTCCACTGTGGAACCATGGCCGGACAGTTTCCCGATCAGAAAGGTCTAAAGTGGCTTTCGTGGTCATCCTCTGTCTGGGAAGGCCCTAGCTTGGGCAACCCCGCTGTGGGACCGAGATGTTCCCGTCACGGCCAATCTGGTAACGTTTCTTCAGAGTCCGAAGTTCCTTTCGAGGAACCTGTCCGCGCATCCTTCAGCGGAAACCGCTTACTGAACCTCCAGCAAGGAACTCCTCCGTTGGTGACTATGCTGTGCAATCCGCACTCTGGGCGTCCGAGTTGGCATGAACGACGCGCATTATGCGCCCTTTCAAGAAGGGGTCTTTCAGCCAGGTTAAAGGACGCCCTCTCCACCCGGGACCCCCCGTCCTCATTAAGTGAGCTGATCCATCTGGCGACTCGGATTGATATCCGTTTCTCGGAGAGGCGTGAGGAGCTCCGCCAGGAACGTGGCCCAACCCTAACACGTCGCCTACCCCGTCTTTCACCGGTGTATCCTTCGGCCTCCACTGACCTCCTTCCCATCCATGCCGTGTTGAAGATCCATGCAAGTGGACAGAGCCCACCTAACTCCCGCAAGAATTGACCCGACTACGTGAGGTGAATCTATGCCACTACTGCGGCAGTCCCTAACACCCCTCAGGGGTAGTCCGCTCCGTCCTCCCCCTACGGCCGGGAAACGCACCACCTGGCTTCGTGGGATAGGGCGTCCCTAGGTGGTGAAGAATCCCTCTCCTCGGCTCATGTCTGCCAGTTCTGGTCAAAACTACTCCGGGGTCTCGTTCCAAGTGGCTGCCCTTCCTGGAATCCGGTATCAGCCCGGGAATTTTATGGACGCTGCAATGGTGACCAAAATATCGTCCTCTCGGTGGTCCGCCTGGACCAAACCACTTGGTCAACGCTTCTGTCTCCGGTGACTTTTCTTAACGACCCCATCACCTTTCTGACTGAACCGGTGATTCTTCAAGAAGTAAGCCATACACGAGAGAAGAAAAGATCACAATTCTTACGACTACCCCGTCCTCTCACTGTCACTCCTGGGGCTTCCTTGGCTGCAGTGCCATGCCCCTATGCTCGACTGAGACGGGCGAAGTTTTGCGTGGGGTCGAATTGCCAGTCTCGCTGTACTAGAGGTACCTCGCCGGGTGCGCCCCTCACTCCTTCTTGCGGCTCCCAAACCACTGTCTGGTCTACCTCAAGCCTACAAGGACTCTCCAAGATGTCTTCTCTGAGAAACAAGCAGATACTCTTCCTCCACATCGTCCCTACGATTGTCCCTTATTGACCTGCTGCCTGGGACTAGTCCACCCCGGGGCAGGGTTCCTACCCGCTCTCGGTAAAATACCCAACTGAACTCAGGCTATGTCCGCCTACAAAGAGAATCTTCAGAAGGTCTTCCACCGTAAGTCTACCTCTCCTGGCGGTGCCGGGTTCTTCTTTGTGGAGAAGGAGGATGGGTCCCTACGACCGTCATTGACTACTGCGGCTTAAACAAGATCACCCAATAAGAACCGGTATCCATTCCACTGATTACAGAACTGTTTGACCGTCCTCCGTGAGCTAAAGTTTCTCCAACTGGAACTGCGGGGGGCCTACAACCTCATTCGGACCGAGAGGGTGACGAGTGAGACCGCCTGTAATACTGTTGTGGCATTTGAGTACCTCGTGATGCCTTTCTGTTCTTGGCGCGCTCAGCGTCCTTTCCAGAGTTTGTTAACGACATTTTCAGGGATCTCCTTTAGTAGCGTAGTTTTCTACTTGGACGAACATCCTGGTGTTTTTCGCCCAATTGGAGACCCACCATTCACATGTACGCCAGTTCTGAACGTCCTCGTGCAAACCCATCCTCTACGCGCAAACTGTAAAAGTGGCCAGTTCCCACCGGACCACCTCCCGTTCCTCTGTGACATAATCTCGGACAAGGGTCTGCAAATGGACCCGCGCCTAAACTGTCCAGTGCCCGTCCCCCCAGTGGCCTCGACCTGTCTGTCTTCGGGCCAGCCAACGTTTTTTGGGGTTTGCCAACTATTACAGACTATATCAACCCTCATTCTCAATGTTGTGTCGCCCCAATTGTGGCCCAAACCAGAAACTCGCCAACCCCCGACTTTGGCCGCCAGCCGCCGAAGAGGCCTTCTCCAAATTAAAATCTGCCTTCGCCTCTGCACCGGTCCTAACCCGCCGGATACTGACTGCCCTTTCTTTTTGGGGTCGACGCCTCTTCCGTGGGCGCGGGAAGCTGTTCTCACCCAAGAAGAGCCCTAAGGGCTAGATTCCGGAGCTGCGGGTTTTTCTCTAAAACCTTTTCGCCCGCAAAAGGAACTACACGATCGGTGATCGGGAGTTGCTGGCCATAACATGCCATTGGAGGAATGGCGCCACCTCCTGGAGGGTGCTCGACACCCCGTCAACATATTCACGGAGATCACAAAAATCTCCTTACCTCCAACAGCGCATCCGTGCTTGAACCCACGCCAAGCCAGAAGGTCACTGTTCTTTTCACGTTTCGATTTTGTATACACTTTCGACGGCAAGAAGAACGTTAAAGCAGATGCCCTGTCTCGAGCCTCCGATACTAGCGGTGAGGAGGAGGACTAAGCCTCATCACTTGTACCCCAAACGGCTAATCTCCATGGCTCCCGCAACTCTCCAGCACGGCACCTCCGGGCAAGACTATGTGCTCCCGTCACTCCGGAAGAGGGTACTGAACTGGTGACAACTGCTCCCGAATTGCCGGACACCCTGGGGTTCGAAGGTCAACTTCTCTGATTTTCCCGTTTTTATTGGTGGCCCGGAACTTGCCCAAAGACGTTAGGAATTCGTTGAGGCAATTACACTTGTGACGCAACAAGTCACCGCGCACAAACCGGCGGGCCTGCTGCAACCTTTGCCCGTTCCCAACAGTCCTTGGTGCCCACATCGACATGGACTTCATCACCGCCCTGCCTCCCTCTGACGGGTAACACAGTTTATCATGGGTGGTCACTGATCCGGTTTTTTCTAAAATGGCCCATTTCAATCCCTTGCCTGTCTCCCTTCGGCCCTCGACTTGCCCAGCAATTTTTTTTAAACATATCTTCCCTCTGCACGGACTCCCCCTCCACATTGTCCAGATCGAGGAGGTAAGTTTGTCTCTAGATTTGGCGGGGGCCGTCTGCTCTCTCCTACAAGTGGAACTGGAACTTCTCTTCTGCATACCACCCACAGTCTAATGGCAAGTGGATAGAGGTGAACCAATTCCTTGGGTACCTATCTCCCGCCACTTCGATTGTCCGCAAGACAGGATGATTGGTCGGGCCTATTTGCCATGGGCGGAGTTCTCTATAACCTCTGGATCTGACTCTACTGGGCATCCCTCTGCATCGACTTCCGGTCGGCATCCCCGCCCACCCCCTCCCGCTGCCCTCTGACTGTCCTCCGAAGTCCTGAGGTGGATAACGCCTTGGCCGCGACTACTGCCTTTTTGGGAAGGAGACCTCGCCGATCCCTGCATCAGGCCTCGGCCCGTATGAAGGTCCAAGCGTACAAGAAAAAGAAGACCTCCACCTTCCTTTGCCCGGGTGATAAGGTTTTGCTATCTGCCAGGTAGTCAGCTTTAAAATTCCAGCTACAAGCAGGGTCCCCGATTCTTAGGTCCCTTTGAAAATTCTCAGGGCATCAATCCTGTGGCCTACAAGCTCCCGGCTCCCTCCGACATGCGCATCCCAAACTCCTTCCATGTCTCCCTTCTAGAAAGCCCGTCATCCGACCTTGTTCTCTCGGCCTGTGGTTCCCCCGTCCTCCGTAGCTGGACTCCACCAATGTCTTTGCCGTCCAAGGAAATTTTGGCCACTAAGAGGTTAGGGGGACGATTTATTTTGGACCCGACTGGAAGGGGGGGCGGGGGGGGGGGGGGGGGGGGTGGGTGGGGTGGGGGGGGGGGGGGGGGGGGGTGGGGGGGTTGGTGGGGGGGGGGGGGGGGTTTTGGGCCAGAGGAAAGGTCATCATAATGGGAGCCGGAGGAGAATATCTTGATCCGGGGTCTCCTGTCTAGGTTTATGCGGGCTCAGAAAGAGGGGGATGCCAAAGGTGTGGGGGTACTGTTACGGGTGTCCCTGCTACCCCCGTTACCGGTCGCAGGCACCACCCCAACCCGCAGCGAGTCTCCTGCTGCGGCCGGTGCCCGCAGTCCCGACGCTCGGCTGCGGACAGCTCCGGCGTGCCCAGCATTGACTTACCTCGCCACGCTCACTGTGGACCGTCCCGGCGAGGCTCCTGCTGGTTTTTCCGGGTGCGCGTCGCTCCCCCTATCGGCGCGCGCGGCACTACAGAAAATTTAAAGGACAGCAAGCCAGGTGATTGTTCACACCAGGTGCTGTTCAATTTTAGCTCTGCCCCTTCCTAGGCATCAGGCCGAATCGATAGTGCCCTGTGCCTAGAAGGAAGCGATCTCAAACTGCCTAGTTCCATTACCGTGTACAGTACTCTCTGCCTCCGTCCTGGGTGACCACGAATCTTGCGCCTGGCCTGACCTTCTTGCCCGTCCTTGACCAAGAACCTTTGCCCGCCTGCACGGACCTCTGCCTGTCCCCGAACACGATCTTGCTCCACGATCTGTACCGCACACGATCGGCTGCAACCGCAAGCTAAGTCACTTCAGGTGTATGACCTGGTAAGTAATCCGCCCGCAGCAAGTCCATCCCTATTTGGCGGCGGCTCTTGTGAAAACCGGACCTACTTAGATTCCACTCTGGCGTGGCTTACGCCATCCGCTTGCGTTGGCCAAGGAATCCACTACCATCTCACAACAATCTTGTGGATTCAATGCTTAAATTTTACTCTGTTGTGGATTTTTAGACGCTTATTGGAACAATATTCTGCCAAGCAGATTTTAGGCGCGGCTGCACGACCAATCCTCGTCACACTTTATGTGGTGATGATTGGGAGAGCAACTGATGGAGAGCTCCAGAGCATTAAATTTACCTAGTTTATATAACCTCCTACTCTACCCTCACACTTGTGTAGTCATGGTGATTCCCGCCATTAGCTCCTGAGTGACTGCAGCTGGTTGCAATTCTGCAAGGCTGCATGACTATACACGTTATACAAACATGTGCAGTATTGTACCACCAACTCCTGTACACTACATGTGTTTGTCACATTGTATCCTTTCTATTACCTTTGGGGTCGATGTCCACCCCTCTCATTATTTACAATACAGTTACTCTGGAGAGGAGAATCCTGCACAGGTTCTTTGTGCCCTGTATCAAAAGGGTTTGAACCAAGCCAGGACTTTGTCCCTCACCCAAAGGACCCCACTGCAACCTCATGACGTGTCTTTATGGTCTATATGCCTTTGCTGGGGTGGACATCACCCATAGTGTTGAGCTTTGGATTTGGGTTGATGTCAAATTGACCTACATCTAAGCGATTGTTTTTGGGTAGGTCCAAATTGAATTGCCAAAAACATTGATTCTAAACTGAATTTAGGGGTATGGTTATTAGGGGTTAACTTACCATTCACCTCTGGGTCCTGTGTTTTTTCCAGTCCTTGTATCACTTCCAGTAAGACTGACCTAAGTCACTTCGGATTACCCCTATGTTTTGGGAACTGAAAGAGACGTTGGACACGACGCATGTCTGATGTCACTTCCGCTTTCCATGACATAGGGGTAACTTAGGGAAACCATAAATGACATCGGATCAGGGTTAAGGTTACTATGAGTGTTAGGAATAGAGATAAGGACAAGTTCTGCCAAACCAGTGTCAAACCCTATTCAAGCATATATTTACAGTTTGACAGAAGGCAATTAGTTACCAAGTTTCCCAACCATCACCCTATTATACAAAAAGTAATTCCCTAATACTTAACTTTCAATATTTTATCTATAAAACTATTACAATTAAAAAATCGAAGATACTGCGTGCCCTGTTATATTAGATTTCACTATATATCGCTATTGCTATAGAGACACCTATAGCTGTATTGCAGATTACTATCTGCAGTATAGAGTACTAGCCGCTAAAGTTAATTCAGCTCACAGATCCTAAACTGTGCTAAAAGTCTTTGCCCCTAAACCCCTGAAGACGCCACTTCAGCAGTGTAACATGTTAGTCCACTGGAGGGCGCGGTGCAAATGGCGTAGTGTAATGTCATCATGTCGTCTGTGCTGCTTTCTGCACTAGGATATAAGCTTATGGCCAAGAAGACGTCGGTAGTGGAGTCCCGGAGCAGGTGGCATGATGACGTCACACCGCCGCTCCTGACTCAAAGAAATGTTCAGTGGAGGAATGGGGAGAGGGAGAATTATTATTTATATTTTTAATAGGGAGCCCCGTATACCTACTTACCTACCTACTGGGAGAACATATGCCTACTGAGGAGATGTCAGGGCTATGTAACAACTTACCCACTAGGGGAAACCTGTATACCTACTTGCCTACTGTTGAGGGGGACCTCCTGTGGACCCTATATACCTATCTACCCTCTGGGAGCCCTAATATACATACCTACATACTATAGGGGATCTATGTACCTACCCACTCAGGGGCCCTATATAACTACCTTCCTACTGGGGGGGGCCTATGTACAGTGGTGGCCAAAAGTATTGGAACCCCTGCAATTCTGTCAGATAATACTCAGTTTCTTCCTGAAAATGATTGCATTCACAAATTCTTTGGTATCAATATATTCATTTATTTTGCTTGCAATGAAAAAACACAAAACAGAATGAAACAAAAATCAAATCATTGAACATTTCACCCAAAACTTCAAAAATGGGCCGGGCAAAAGTATTGGCCCCTCACCCCTAATATTTGGTAGCACAACCTTAGCCAAAATAATTGCGAACAACCGCTTCCTGTAACCATCACTGAGTTTCTTACAATGCTCTGCTGGAATTTAGACCATTCTTCTTTGGCAAACTGCTCCAGGTCCCTGAGATTTGAAGGTCGCCTTCTCCAAACGGCCATTTTGAGATCTCCCCAAACAGGTGTTCTATGGGGTTCAGGTCTGGACTCATTGCTGCCACTTTAGAAGTCTCCAGTGCTTTCTCTCAAACCATTTTCTAGTGTTTTTTTTTGAAGGTGTTTTGGGTCATTGTCCTTCTGGAAGACCCATGACCTCTGAGGGAGACCCAGCTTTCTCACACTGGGCTCTACAATTATGCGCAGAATTTGTTGGTATCTTCAGACTTCATAATGCCATGCACACGGTCAAGCAGTCCAGTGCCAGAGGCAGCAAAGCAACCCCAAAACATCGGGGAAAACCTCCGCCATTTTTTGACTGTAGGGACCGGGGGTTCTTTCTTGAATGCCTCTTTTTTTTCCTGTAACCCCTATGTTGATGTCTTTTACCAAAAAGCTCTACTTTTGTCTCACCCGACCAGAGAACATTCTTCCAAAACGTGTTTAGGCTTTTTCAGGTAAGTTTGGGCAAACTCCAGCCTGGCTTTTTATGTCTCGGGTAAGAAGTGGGGTCTTCCTGGGTATCCCTACCATACAGTCCTTTTCATTCAGACGCCGACGGATAGTACGGGTTGACACGTTGTACCCTCGGACTGCAGGCAGCTCGAACTTTGTTTGGATTTTGGTCGAGGTTCTATTAATCCACCACCCGCACAATCTTGCGTTGAAATCTCTCGTCAATTTTTCTTTTCCATCCACATCTAGGAGGTTAGCCACATGCCATAGGAGGTTAGCCACAAATGCCATGGGGAGGTTAGCCACAGTGCCATGGGAGGTTAGCCACTGTTCCATGGGGGAGGTTAGCTACAGTGCCATGGGGAGGTTATCCACAGTGCCATAGGGAGGTTAGCCACAGTGCCATGGGGAGGTTAGCCACAGTGCCATAGGGAGGTTAGCCACAGTGCCATGGGCTTTACATCTAGGGAGGTTAAAACCCCAGTGCCATGGGCTTTACAAACTAGGGGGGTTAACCAAAAGTGCCATGGGCTTTACATCTAGGGAGGTTAGCCACAGTGCCATGGGCTTTACATCTAGAGAGGTTAGCCACAGTGCAATGGGGAGGTTAGCCACAGTGCCATAGGGAGGTTAGCCACAGTGCCATGGGCTTTACATCTAGGGAGGTTAACCACAGTGCCATGGGCTTTACATCTTAGGGAGGGTTAACCACAGTGCCATGGGGAGGGTTTGCCACAGTCCAGGGAGGTTAGCCACAGTGCCATGGGCTTTACATCTAGGAGGTTAACCACAGTGCCATGGGCCCTTTTCATCTAGGGAGGTTAACCACAGTGCCATGGGCTTTACATCTAGGGGGGTTAGCCACAGTGCCATGGGCTTTAAAAATCTAGAGAGGTTTAGCCACAAATGCAATGGGGAGGTTAGCCACAGTGCCATAGGGGAGGTTAACCACAGTGCCATGGGGAGGTTAGCCACAGTGCCATAGGAGGTTAACCACAGGCCATGGGCTTTACAAACTAGGGAGGTTAGCCACAGTGCCATAGGGAGGTTAGCCACAGTGCCATAGGGAGGTTAGCCATAGTGCCATGGGCTTTACATCTAGGGAGGTTAGCCACAGTGACATGAGCTTTACATCTAGGGAGGTTAGCCACAGTGCCATAGGGAGGTTAGCCACAGTGCCATAGGGGGGTTAGCCACAAATGCCATGGCTTTACATCTAGGGAGGTTAGCCACAGGGCCATGGGAGGATAGCCACAGTGGGCCCTGGGGTTTACAAACTGGGAGGTAGCCACCGTGCCAGGGGCTTACACTTCTTGATGACACTGCGCACGTAGAACACAGAACATTCAGGTCTTTGGAGATGGACTTGTAGCCTTGAGATTGCTCAGGCTTCCTCACAATTTGGAATCTCAAGTCCTCAGACAGTTCTTTGGTCTTCTTTCTTTTCTCCATGCTCAATGTGGTCACACAAGGACACAGGACAGAGGTTGAGTCAACTTTAATCCATTCAACTGGCTGCAGTGTGATTTAGTTATTGTCAACACCTGAGGTGCCACAGGTAAGTTACAGGTGCTGTTAATTACACAAATTAGAGAAGCATCACATGATTTTTCAAACAGTGCCAATACTTTTGTCCACCCCCTTTTTATGTTTGGTGGAATTATATCCAATTTGGCTTTATGACCATTCTTTTTGAGGTTTTACATTGAAGACAAATTAAATGAAGATAATAATACCAAAGAATTTGTGATTGCAATCATTTTCAGGAAGAAACTGAGTATTATCTGACAGAATTGCAGGGGTGCCAATACTTTTGGCCACCACTGTACCTACCTACTGGAGGACCCTATGTACCTGTCTATTAGAGGGCCCTTTGTACCTGCCTACTGGGGGCCATATATACCTACCTACTGGGGGGACCCTATAACCAATCTGATGGGAGAACACACCTATATATATCTTCTAGAGGGCCCCTATATACTTACCTACTGCTGTGGTCCTATGTACCTATCTTCACAGGGACCTACATACCTACCTATTGGGAGAGCCTATGTACCTACTGGGGGAGCCCTATATACCTACCTATTGGCTGGGTCCTAAATACCTACCCACTTATTGGGGGGCCTATGTACCTATGTACTGGGGGACCCCTATATACCTACCTACTCCTGTGGCCTTATGTACCCATCTGCCCAGGGGCCTACATACCTACCCACTGGGGGGCAGATGTACCTACCTACCTAATGTAGGAGCCCTATATACCTACCCATCTATTGGGGTATATGTACCTATCTACCTACTGGGGGAGCCCTTAATAACTACCTACCAACAACTGGAGGGACCCTATAAACCAACATATATATAATATACTGGGGGCCACCATATACCTACCTAATTGGGGGCCCTATATACCTTCCTATTGGGGAAACCTGTACATATATATATATATACTGAGAGACCCTATGCACCTTCTGGGGGGCCATATATACCTTTCTAATGAGGTGACCCTATAAACCTACCTACTGTGGGGGTCTATATTGCTACTTAATGGGGGACTATATACCTCCCTCCCTACTGTGGAGTCATTCATACTTAGCTACTTATTGAGGGGGCCTATATCCCAATCTACTGAGGGGGCCTGTGTCTGCCATTCTATGGTCATTGTATGGTGGTAATAGTGGTTTTCGTGTAATGCTTTATTTTCAGTAAAAGTACAATAGTTTTATTCAGTGTCTTTATGGTGGTGCTATATGGCAGTATTATTTGGTTCTTGTATATGCTTGTTTTTGGTATTATTGGTCTTGGTATATTGAATTGTTTGGTAACCTTACAGTGGTATTAGTCACCATATGGTATTGATATGTGGCGGTATTATTTGGTTATGGTGTGCCGGTGTTATTTTGTCTTTGTATATTGTTGTTATTGGTAAGAATAATCTTGGTATACTGGTTTGGTCAGTAATATTATGATGTTATATAAGAGTGAGGGGAGGGGACAGATGCTTTGGCTGTATAGATTTTCTGCCACCTGGCCCTATTTTAGATGAATTTTCTTCCATTGGACAATCCCTTTAAGTAGAAAAAATTGTTCATGACATCTGTCACGCCAAGTAGGGAACCTTTTGTTAAAAAGTAGTGGTCTACAGTCATTGTCCTGAGATAAGGAGGCCCACACTGAAGTTTTAAACCAGGGCCCATGAGTCTTTAACTACTGATATAGCATTATATTATAGAGGTAGAGAAGCTGAGCTCTGTGATATATAGGGTTATATGATAGAGGAGAGGAGCTGAGCTCTGTGATATATAGGGTTATATTATAGAGGTAGAGAAGCTGAGCTCTGTGATATATAGGTTATATGATAGAGGAGAGAAGCTGAGCTCTGTGATATATAGGGTTATATGATAGAGGAGAGAAGCTGAGCTCTGTGATATATAGGGTTATATGATAGAGGAGAGGAGCTGAGCTCTGTGATATATAGGGTTATATGATAGAGGAAAGGAGCTCAGCTCTGTTATATATATGGTTATATTATAGAGGTAGAGAAGCTGAGCTCTGTGATATATAGGGTTATATGATAGAGGAGAGGAGCTGAGCTCTGTGATATATAGGGTTATATTATAGAGGTAGAGAAGCTGAGCTCTGTGATATATAGAGTTACATGATAGAGGAGAGGAGCTTAGCTCTGTGATATATAGGGTTATATGATAGAGGAGAGAAGCTGAGCTCTGTGATATAGGGTTATATGATAGAGGGAGAGAAGCTGAGCTCTGTGATATATAGGGTTATATGATAGAGGGAGAGGAGCTGAGCTCTGATATATAGGGTTATATGATAGAGGAGAGGAGCTGAGCTCTGTGATATATAGGTAAGCTGAGCTCTGTGATATATAGGATTATATGATAGAGGGAGAGAAGCTGAGCTCTGTTATATATAGGGTTATATGATAGAGGAGTGGAGCTGAGCTCTTTTATATATAGGGTTATATGATAGAGGGAGAGAAGCTGAGCTCTGTGATATATAGGGTTATATGATAGAGGAGAGAAGCTGAGCTCTGTGATATATAGGGTTATATGATAGAGGAAGAGGAGCTAAGCTCTGTGATATATAAGGTTATATATAGAGGAAGAAGCTGAGCTCTGTGGATATACAGGGTTATATATAGAGGAGAGGAAGCTGAGCTCTGATAATAAGGTTATATTATAGGAGAAAGCTGAGCTCTGTGATATATAGAGATATGATAGAGAGAGAACTGAGCTCTTGTTTATATAGTGTTATTATAGAGGTAGAGAAGCTGAGCTCTGTGATATATAGGGTTATATGATAGAGGAGAGAAGCTGAGCTCTGTGATATATAGGGTTATATGATAGAGGAGAGAAGCTGAGCTCTGTGATATAGGGTTATATGATATAGGAGAGGAGCTGAGCTCTGTAATATATAGGGTTATATGATAGAGGAGAGAAGCTGAGCTCTGTGATATATAGGGTTATATGATAGAGAAGAGAAGCTGAGCTCTGTGGTATATAGGGTTATATGATAGAGGAGAGAAGCTGAGCTCTGTGACATATAGGGTTATATGATAGAGGGAGAGAACTGAGCTCTGTGATATATAGGGTTATATGATAGAGGAGAGGAGCTGAGCTCTGTGATATATAGGGTTATATGATAGAGGAGAGGAGCTGAGCTCTGTGATATATATAGGGTTACATTTGGTGTTATCACCCTCACATCTATACTACTAGTCACTGGAAGTTCAACAAGACACCTCATGGCAAAGAACTGTCTGAGGATCTGAAAAAAAGAGTTGTTGCTCTACATAAAGATAGTCTAGGCTATAAGAAGATGCCATCACCCTGACACTGAGCTGCAGCACAGTGGCCAAGACCATACAGTGGTTTAACAACACAGGTTCCACTCACAAGAGGTGTCACCATTGTCGACCAAAAATGTTAAGTGCACAGCATCATATCCAGAGATTGTCTTTTCAAAATAGATGTATGAGTGCTGCCATTATTGTTGCAGAGGATAAGTGCTGAAACCATACACAGTATGTCGTCAAATTGGTCTGCATGACTGTTGTCCCAGAAGTAAATCTCTTCTAAAGATGATACACAAGAAAGCCTGCAAATAGTTTGCTGAAAAAAAGCAGACTAAGGACATGGACTAATGTAACCATGTCCTGTGTCTGATGAGATGAAGGTAAATTTATGTGGTTCAGATGGTGTCAAGCGTGTGTGGCGGCAACCAGGTGAGGAGTACAAAGACAAGTGTGTCTGCCTACAGTCAAGCATGGTGGTGGGAGTGCATGAATGTTGCAAGCTGTGGGGAGCTACAGTTCATTGAGGGAACCATGAATGCCAACATGTACTGTGACATACTGTAGCAGAGCATGATCCCCTCCCCTCTGGGCCATAGGGCAGTATTACAATATAATAACGACCCCCAAACACCTCTAAGACGACCACTGTCTTGCTAATAAAAAATGAGGGCAAAGGTGCTGGACTGGTCAAGCGTCTCCAGACATAAACCCTATTGAGCATCTGTGGGGCCTCCTCAAACGAAGGTGGAGGAGCGCAAGGTCTCTACCATCCACCAGCTCCGTGATGTCGTCATGGAGGAGGAAAGAGAATTCCAGTGGCTGCAGCCTGTGAAGCTCTAGTGACCTCCATGGCCAAGAGAGTTAAGGCCGTGCTGGAAAATAATGGCGGCCACACAAAATTAACACTTTGGGCACAATTTGTCCATTTTCACTTAGGGGTGACAAATGACGAAAAATTATCAATTTCCCCAGAGCTGGATTGTGACTTTCTCCGTATATTTCTTGATATCTTGAAGGCTGTGCAGGAAAGCTCCGGTAGGCAGTGGTATAGCTATAGGAAGTGAAGGGCCTCTCTGTAAGGGGATAGTAATGATATCATCAAAACACAGGGGTCATACAGGGTTAGAAAGAATTTGGCTCCTATTTTCGAGAAACAGCACCACACAGGTTCACTGGTTGTAGGTGGTATCGCAGCTCAGCCCCATTACCATCAAAGGAACTGACCTATAGTAGCAGACACTACAAGGTAGACAAGTGTGGTGCTGTTTTTGGAAGAAAAATCCTGAACATCTGTAAAGGATATCAGTTGTTCCCATCCCGTTTTCATTTCTCTTATAGCGGGCGCTGTAGAGACAGTGGAAGAGTAAGAGCCACTTCATTCATTCATTCACGCGTAATTGCGTGCGTATTTCGCCGTGTATTGCTCTTAATACGCGGCAAAATGCGCGCCACAATTACGGTAATTCATAGCTCTCTATGCGTATTAAGAGCAATACACGGCGTCCCCCCGTGTGTCCAATCTGACCGTATTGTACGCACGGAGGGAGAATTGACATGTCATTTGTTAGCGGCAAATATGCGCCACTGACAATGCATATCTATGGGGCCGGCGCTCGGCCGCCCCCCTCCCCTTGCTTTGGAATTACGCGCTTGGAATTACGCGTGGTTCCAAAGCACCCGGTGTATTGCGGCGCGTACTATACGTGCTGCAATAAGCCGTATGAACATACCCTTAGGCTATGTTCACACGGGGGAATTTCGGTGCGCATTTCGCGTCGTATTTGCGCTCTAATATGATCGAGTTGCGCGCTGAAATTAGGGTAATTACGCCTCCTCTACCCGCTCGTACAATATGATGGTATTGTACGGCTGGGGAGCTAAGTGTCATGTCAATTACTTGCAGCGAATACGTGCCGCTAGTAATGACTATCGATGGGGCCAGCGGGCTGCCACGTCGCAGGAGTACGCGCGTATCAGCGCGAGTCCCTAATACCCGGCGTAATTGCGGCCGTACCGTACGCCCTGCAATTACGCGGTGTGAACATAGCCTTAGAATGAAACCATGGCCAATACTGACCAGCCTGTATTAGTAAATACTCGTCTTCTCTATGAAATAGCAATTTTGGAGCATGTTTCCTTATATCTCTATGTTGTGTGGTTCTCCTGTTATTCCACTACAAAGTCATTACCAATATGTCAGATGGGTGTTACCAGGTGGGGGTGTCTCCCTGCATGGTCTGAATCTGTGAGCCCTGATTGGACAATGTCAATGTGTGCAGGGACACGCCCCTTTCAAAACTGGAAAGATCACACCCATCTGACAGATTCAGTAATACATTTCCAGGAGGAATAACAGAGGAACAGCACAACACAGAGATATAAGAGAAGAGGCTCCAGGATTGTTATATCACAGGGAACGAATAACTAAAGTGGACCTGTCAGGAGAGGTCACAAAAAATTGTGAAAAAAATATATAGACGAGCTGTAATGGCAGCGTATGGGATACTGGTAAGTTTGTGGAATTTCTATGAATCTCATGTTGTGTTGTTTTTGTTCCGTGAAGCTTTGCTTCTATGCTGTGCTGGTTGCAAATGTGACTCCATTTTCGGGATGGTTAAACGGCTGAGCCCTCGTGGTATCAGCAGACTAAATCCTGCTGAGAAGACCAATGGTGAGTTCAGGCCACTCCTGGTAACACACTTGGAATTAATGATCCTTCATCCCTTAAAATGTGTTTTATAATCTGTATTAATTGTTGGTAAAGTCTAAAGGGTATGTTCACACGGCTCTAATACAAGCGAAATGCGCCCCAATCATTACGGTAATCCACTGTGGATTACTATGGATTACGCCTCCTCGCCTCGCTCGTACAATACGATCGGATTGTACGCGCTGGGAGATAAGTGCCATGTCATTTATTCGTGGGCGGAGTAATGCATGTCTATGGGGCCACCTCCCCCCCCCCACGTCGCAGGAGTATACGCCGATCAGCACGACTCCCAAATCACCCGGCGTAATTGCGGGGCGTACTGTACACCCTGCAATTAAGCCGTGTGAACATACCCTAAGAGGTAAGTAACCAGTCACTTACACACCTGTCCCCGAATTGACCAAATGTTGTCTACTTACCTATGTTGGTTTATCTCACCCCACCACCAACAAGTGGTGCTCTTTTCATCTGACGTTGATTGTCTATGGGGAAAATAAAACTTTAGATGGGTTCAGGGAATATGTTGTCAAAAAATGTGTATGTTGTCTAAACCATGTTTTTCATGTAAAACTTAAAACTTTTTATGTCAAAATGTTTTAACAATTTCTTCTTCATTTTCTACGGCATTTTCACATCGCTGGACCATACCGCTGTTTTTTTTTGTGTGTGGTTTTTGCACAAAAATACACGGTTGGATTTTGGATTCCCAGCAGCCCCGGAGCATGGGCTGCACAGGAATCCGACGTTGGTCCAGCGGAATATACAGCATGTTCTATATTCCGCTGGACAGTTTTAGGTTTTGGAAGCCCTCTGTAAAAAAGTCGTGTTGGGTAGACTACAGCACGGATTTTCTTTTGAGGGCTACACAGCGCTGAGAAGGGCCGGTTTTTCAGCGGATATTAAATCCGCAGAAAAACCGACCGTAAAAATCCAGTGCTGTGTAGACATAGCCTAAGCCTACTAATAATCTGACCCTTCTTGTTCTGCAGAGATTACTTCTCCGCAGTCTCCTCATAATTATCACAGGCAAAAAGGGATTAAACCGACGTGTAGATAACACAGGATCCAACATTTATGATAAAAGATAATCACAGCTCCCCCTCTCCTTGTACAACTGCTTCTTTTTCCAGGCCACGGAGCATGCCCGCAATAATCTCCCATAGAAGTCAAGTCCTGTGCCAGTATAGTTGCAGTAAAGCATATCTCTGAGTGGTGTAAACGCAGCTTAAAAAAGATAACCGGCCCTAAAAATCACATGCAGCAAATCAAATCAGAAAATCTACAATCAGAACATAAAGCTTGGGTGGAAATGGGTCTTCCAAATGGACAATGACCCGAAACATACTGCCAAACTGGTTACAAAGTGTCTTAAAGGGGTTGTCTCATCTCAAAGTTTCATAGGCTGCATAAATGAAATAATGCTGCTCTGCTCTGTCACTTCCTGGTCAAGCTGTCTGTTATTAGCATATGAGCTCTGTGTATTATCTTCTACCAGGACAGGAGAAGCTGCTGAACTAATGTAAACAGTAGAGTAATTACTGTCTTTTGTCTGAAAGATCAGATAACACACAAGCTCTCACTGCTGGCCCTGACCAGTGTGATGACTTCACTCCCTGCAATAAGATAGAACAAACAGCAGGGGAGAAGGAGTACACAGGTCGGTCACTTGAGAAACCAGAGAGAGCACACAAGGTGATAAAATAATTTGTAGCTCCTTAACAAAAAAAGATGAACAAAGCAATATATTTGGAAAATGTCTTCATTTAGTGTTCCCTACATTTTGAAAGCTATTCTTTGTAGCGAGACAACCCCTTTAAGGAGAACCAAGTCAGTGTTTTGGAGCGGCCATCAAAAAGCCCTGATCTCAATCCTATTGAAAATTTATAGGCAAAGCTGAAAAGACAGGTGCGAGCAAGGAGACCCCCAAACATGGCTCAGTTACACCAGTTCTGTCAGGAGGAACGGGCCAAAGTTCCTACCAACTATTGTGATAAGCTTGTGGAAGGATCCAAAACATTTGACCCAAGTCCTACAGTTTAAGGACAATGCTACCAAATACTAATGAAATGGAGGGAAACTTTTGACTTTGCAGAAAGTAATAAAAATGCCTTAAAAATTCTCTCATTATTCTGGCATTTGTCAAATAGAAGTAATTTTGGTTCCTAATTGACCTAAAACGGGGAAGGTTTATTCTGATTTCATGTCAGAGAGAGAGAAAAACCTGCAGATGGGGCTTTTTATATAGTGGATGGAAATTTCTGGTTTCAGCTGTATCTGTCCGGGTTTGGTGAATAAGGGTAGCCCGGCAGATACCGTGACATAGCCGCAGCCGTCTATAGACATTAATAGAACAGTCCTATGTAGATAACGTTTTCTCTATTTGCCGGAGGTACACGCTTTCTGTTCGGGACATGGTCTATCAGCCGTTTATGTTCCTCATGAAAAGTGTAGACCACCAGCAAATAGAGCAAACGTATTCCAAATAGGACAACATTTGTTCTATTAACGTCTTTAGGCTGGCCACAGTTATGTTTTCTCACCATCCGCTGACGGATACCTGCAATGTAACAAATAACGAAGGCTGAACCCAACCTTCGTCCTATCAATGATGGTCAGATGTCCTCACAATGGAGGCCCCTGGTAACCAGCTCGTGACAGTGGATTTGGCGTTTCTCTATGATCACAGACACAACGAGGACCTTTGACATTTACAAACAAGCAGAAGAACTGAGAAACTAAATTAAGATGGAAATTACTGCGAGAAGAAAGAACAATGGAGCTTCTGTGCCCCGTCCACGAGCTAAAGGGCATTTCTAAGACGTGAAGAATGATCATGTAATGGTGGGACAGAGCTCTGATAAACATCTCAAGAAATACAATATGATCAAATTACTGGCATAAGCAATGGAAATCCAGTCTTAAAATGACATACTGACGGGTCATAGACACTGCAATGTAGTCCATGAGCTTAGACCACCAACAGAAGAGAGACTGTGCCTTGTAGACCACCCAAACCTCTTTGGGACTACCCAGAGACTGATATCAATATTTTGCCAGTAGCCTGAGGCTTTCCAGCTGTGACCCAGCTATACCTGCTACCAGACTCTGACTGGCTCACTACGAAGCAGGGAATAACCCACTCTGGTCCCTGAGCACTCTGTTCCCTTGGGCATAATAGGTCTGGGGCTTCTTTTCTGGGAGAAAAGCAGAGGCAGAAAGCAAGAAGCATGTGGAGTATGTATAGTCATGTACAGTAGCTGTAGGGTTGCTTCCCATCCCAGAATCTGATCCAGTGGTGGGTCCCAAGAATCAAGTCTACTGGTGGGCCCCAAGAATCAACTCCACTGGTGGGCCCCAAGAATCAACTCCACTGGTGGGCCCCAAGAATCAACTCCACTGGTGGGCCCCAAGAATCAACTCCACTGGTGGGCCCCAAGAATCAACTCTACTGGTGGCCCCAAGAATCAACTCTACTGGTAGGCCCCAGGACCAACTCTACTGGTGGGCCCCAAGAATCAACTCTACTGGTGGGCTAAAAGAATCAACTCTACTGGTGGGCTAAAAGAATCAACTCCACTGGTGGCCCCAAGAATCAACTCCATTGGTGGGCTCAAAGAATCAGCTCAACTGGTGGCCCCAAAGCATCAACTCCACTGGTGGGTCCTAAGCAGGACTGGAACAGGGTATTCTGGTGCCCTAGACGGATAAGGTATATAGCACCCCCCCTCCCCAATGGAAAATTCAGACCACTCCATATCTCCCTGTGCCCCCTTCTTACCTTGTATAAAATGGCACCCTCTGCGGTCGCCCATCTTCTTCTACCTGTGGTCCCGGCCCTGGCACCAAGAATCAATTCCACTCGTGGGTGCCAAGGATTAACTTAACTGATGTACTCCATTACAGAATAAGTAATGTAATGTATATACACAGTGACTGCACCAGCAGAATAGTGAGTGCAGCTCTGGAGTATAATACAGGACGTAACTCAGGATCAGTACAGGATAAGTAATGTATGTACACAGTGACTGCAGCAGCAGAATAGTGAGTGCAGCTCTGGAGGATAATACAGGATGTAACTCAGGATCAGTACAGGATAAGTAATGTATGTAGGGTAACTCCACCAGCAGAATAGTGAGTGCAGCACTGGAGTATAATACAGGATGTAACTCAGGATCAGTACAGAATAAGTAATGTATGTAGGTAACTCACCCAAGAGTAATGAGTGCAGCTCTGGAGTATAATACAGGATGTAACTCAGGATCAGTACAGGATAAGTAATGTCTGTACACAGTGACTGCACCAGCAGAATAGTGAGTGCAGCTCTGGAGGATAATACAGGATGTAACTCAGGATCAGTACAGGATAAGTAATGTAATGTATACACAGTGACTGCACCAGCAGAATAGTGAGCGCAGCTCTGGAGGATAATACAGGATGTAACTCAGGATCAGTACAGGATAAGTAATGTATGTACACAGTGACTGCACCAGCAGAATAGTGAGCGCAGCTCTGGAGTATAATACCGGATGTAATTCAGGGTCAGTACAGGATAAGTAATGTAATGTATGTACACAGTGACTGCACCAGCAGAATAGTGAGCGCAGCTCTGGAGGATAATACAGGATGTAACTCAGGATCAGTACAGGATAAGTAATGTATGTAGGGTAACTCCACCAGCAGAATAGTGAGTGCAGCTCTGGAGTATAATACAGGATGTAACTCAGGATCAGTACAGGATAAGTAATGTATGTACAGTGACTGCACCAGCAGAATAGTGAGTGCAGCTCTGGAGGATAATACAGGATGTAACTCAGGATCAGTACAGGATAAGTAATGTAATGTATGTACACAGTGACTGCACCAGCAGAATAGTGAGCGCAGCTCTGGAGGATAATACAGGATGTAACTCAGGATCAGTACAGGATAAGTAATGTATGTACACAGTGACTGCAGTAGCAGAATAGTGAGTGCAGCTCTGGAGTATAATATAGGATGTAACTCGGGATCAGTACAGGATAAGTAATGTATGTACACAGTGACTGCAGTAGCAGAATAGTGAGTACAGCTCTGGAGTATAGTATAGGATGTAACTCAGGATCAGTACAGGATAAGTAATGATTGTACAGTGACTGCACCAGCAGAATAGTGAGCGCAGCTCTGGAGGATAATACATGATGTAACTCAGGATCAGTACAGGATAAGTAATGTATGTACAAGCTATTCCTACAGCCTCTCACGCAGCCAACCCCTATTCAACTCTGCACTGATGATGCGCAACATCACAAAAGATTTGTTTGTAGATGACTATCTGGATTGGCTTAACGGCTAATCAAATTGCAAGGCTCGCTGAGTCTGGTGGGACCTAAGTGCTACATCAAATAGGTGACAGTGTAGAGTCCTAGATCATTTTCTTTAAAGGAAACCTGTCGGCTACTTTATGCTGCCTGAATGACGGGCAGCAGGAAATAGCTGCAGGTTAACCGAGCCTAACCCTGTGGGGTTTACCCCGAAAAACTACAGCGTTCCCAGGTAAAACACCCAGTGAAGTTGTCCCTCGTGCGGGGAGAAGCGCTGTGCATGGGACAGATGAGTTTGATATGTGTCTTCTCCTGGCCTCTTCAGCTTGACTGACAGCTCTCTCCCATGTTTGTCTATAGGGAGAGAGCTGTCAGTCAAGCTAAGGGGGCGGGAAGAAGCCGCACATTGGACTCATCTCCCCACACCCAGGACAACTTCACTGAATGTTTTACCTGGGAACTCCACAGCGTTTCGGGGTAAAAGACACAGGGTTAGGACCAGGTAACCTGCAGCTATTTCATGCTGCCCATCATGGTGCCTTTACCTAATGAGTAATGTTACCCCTTTAAGCTTCCTCTAGTGCCTCTCACCCAGCCAAACAGTTCTCTACTCTGCACTGATGATTGGCAAGCACCCCAAAACAGCCGTCTGTAGATAAGTATATGGTTTAATTTTACTGTCATATTGCAGATGTGACTTGAAGAATGCGATACTCAGTGCTATATTTCAGTGTGTCAACCTTGGCGGATAAGTTTTCAGACACCTACACACACTTACCTCCCTATTAAGGAACATTACCCGTTTTGAGTTACTGTACATCTAACGCATCTCTGCTAGCCAGCCATTACTATACTCTGCAGTGATAAGAAGCAACACCCTGAAGCAGATGTCTGTAGATGAGTATCTGGTTTGGTTTTGCAGTCAGTCATACTACAAAGCTTGGTTGGATGTGATTTTAAGGAATGTTTCCTTGAATATATGGCGCTGGAGACCTAGCTCTTTTCACTTCAGCTTATTTGAATATATCTAAATTTTAGTGGAGTGACCATGGCATGTAAGTCTCCACACACCTAAATTTTGCCTTTCCCTAATGGGGAGCATTATCCCTTTTGCATGTCTGTTGACAGATAACACGTCTTCCACTCAGGTTTGGGTAAAGCTACCCATAGACCTATCTATCTATCTATCTATCTATCTATCTATCTATCTATCTATCTATCTATCTATCTATCTATCTATCTATCTATCATCTCATACAGTATACATTATGGTGTATGTATCAAATCCTGTAGTGCAAAATTACCTAAGACTGAAGAATTAGGGTTATGGTAAAAATAGAATAAAACAAAGAAAAGCTGTGTCCCTATGACAACCCTTCCTGCATCTTAGCTCTAAGAGCTCGGAATGGTCACTTGGATGAGGAGCCTCTCAGCAACTAACCAAGAATCCAGCTGCTTTTCCTTTAGCACAGGTAACAAAACACAAGAGGATGTCCAATTAGTAGATTCCAGGCAATAGGATCAATACTAAGTATCTGTTGTACTTCTCAATGTCTTCATGTGGTTTAGCCCAGTCGTTATCAGTAAGGTCTAAATTTTGGATAATATTACCGAAACCCTTTAACTTTACCCCCCTCCAAGCTTTAAAATGATTGTCTTTGTAAAGCTGGCCATATGTGTCAATTTGGGTGACACCTTCCCCCCCGAGTTTGTGCATTTTCGCTTTTAGCATACTTTACAGTCCCTTGCAAAATATTGGCCCCTTGAATTTTTCAACCTTTTCCCACTTTTAGGTTAAACAAAAAAGAAAAAAAAAAATTTTTATTTTTTTTTGAAGAATCAACCAGTGGGACAAAATTGTGAATGGAACGAATTTATGGTTTTTTTTAAAAACTTTTTAAAAAAAAAATTTAAAAAAACTAAAAAAGGGGGCGTGCAAAATTATTGCCCCTTTAGTTCAGTGCAGAAAAACTCACTCCGAAGCTCAGGAGGGATCTCTAAATGACAAAGTTTTCCAAAAATGACTGATGATGTAAATATAATCACCTGTGTGCAGGGCCGGTTGGAAAAAAATCAGCCTGGCACAAACCCCCCACAGCCAATACAATATGTTTAAAAATTTTTCCTTTTTTCCGCACCTCGCCCTTTTCTAAAATAAACTACACTGTTAGGTGCTTTCACACAGATTTTTTGGGTGCCTTTTTGATGTTTTTTTTTTTTGTGTTTTTGTAAAAAAAGGCAGGAGTTAATGCTGAAATTTTGCACAAAAAAAGCAAAAAAAAATGCACCAAAACGCTTGGTGAGGCCCCCTACACACAAGAAAGAAAGAAACAGGGGTGAGGAAACCCTATCACAGGGGTCGGGTTTTGTGCCTTGTTTACAATCGGGTTAAGCCCCATGACACTACATAAGCCCCAGCATAATACAACCCCCAAATACATCCCAGTTGTCACCATACATAAATACAACAATTCATCAAGAAGTAAAATTACCCTGACGCGGGATCAAGGAACAATTCTTGGGATTGTCTTTCCACGGGCCCCAAAACCCCCATGATGTTTCCTGATAGTCTTTCCCTTTTCCCATTTCTTTTTGCCCGGGTTTAAGCTGCAGTGTCCTCTTTAGTGGCAACTGGTCCCGTAGAATTTACCAAAAAAATAGTTTTGGTCCTCTCTTTTCAGCATTTTCCCTATCAATTTCCAAACGGGGTATGTTAGACCCAAAAATTAGAAATTAAAAAATGTTGAAAAAGTGGCAAGTAAATAGGTAGCCCCCCTTGGGTAGGTAAAACGGGCTTCCTTCTTTAATTTTGGTAGGTGGGACAGGGCTCCCCCCAAGAAAAACTAGTGGTAGTGGGGCTGCCCCAGAAATTAGCAGTTAGTAGGGTCCCCCCCGAAAATTAGCCGGTTAGCTAGGGCCCTCAGTTTTTGCCAGGTAGGGCCGAAATTGGCCGGGGGTAAGGCCATTATGTGGGAAAAGCGGGCCAGTATATAGCCAGGAAGGACAGAATATAGGCAGGGGGGACCATATGTAGCCGGGGCAGGGCAGTATTAAGCAGGCAAGGACTTTAGGTGGAGGGGAGTATAAGGTAGGCAGGGCCGCTTATAAGTAAGCGGGGCCCAGTATATGGCAGCAGGGCCACTTTGGGGTAGGCAGGGCCAGTAATAGGCAGGCGGGAAAAATTATACCCGGCGGGCCTTATATGGGCAGGCAGGGCTGATATATGGTTGGGGGGCAGTATATAGGTAGGGAGGGTTATTAAGGTGGGGCAGTTATAGGAGCGGGCAGGGCAGTATGGGGCGTTATAGGTTGCGGGAGGGCGTATATGGGTAGGCAGGGGCAGGGCATATATAGCCAGGCGGGCATTTAGGGCGTATTAGCCAGGAGGGCTTTTGGGCGTATTACCCGGCGGGCAGTATAGAGCAGATAAAGCCAGTCAGGGCATATGGGGAGTTTATTTACCCAGGAGGACAGTAGGGGGCAGTGTAACCCGGGCAGGGAGCATGGGGTATATAGCCGGCAGGGCGTATACAGGGGGCCAGGGCAATATGGGGCATATTAGCCCGGAGGGCGTTATAAGAGCAGGGCAGTATGGGGCAGTATTAGGTATGCAGGGCGTTTTTTTATAGGTATGCGGGGAAGTATATAGCCGGCGGGCAGTATGGGGCAGTATTAGGTATACAGGGCAGTATTGGGTATGCGGGGCATTATGGGGCAGTATATAGGTATGCATAGCAGTATATAGGTTGCAGGGAGTTTGGGGAGTATGAGGTATCAGGGCGTAGGGGGCAGTATATGGTAGCAGGGCGTTATGGGTATGCAGGGCAGTATATGCGGAGGGCGTTGGGGCGTATTAGGTATGCAGGCAGGGCTATATTTAAAAAAAAAGTAATAAAAACCAATACTTCCCTGAGACTCTCCCTCCTCTTCCCCTCCCGGGGGGCCGCTCATCCTGGGTGGGGCCCACGGGCAGGCGCACGGAGTCCCCAATCGCGCCCCTGCCCCGCGGCCTTGGAAGCGAAAAAAGGGTCAGTAGCCCCTGCTTTTTTGCCTCGGTCTGTTGCACCGGGGTGTAGGGGGGGGCCCGTGATGGCTGCATGGCCTGGGTCGGTGCCCCGCCTTTGCGCGAGGGGGGCCTTCGGCCCCCCCCACGGGGTCCGGTCGCAGGCGACCATTGGGCCCTGTGTTGCGCCGGCCTCGGGGCGCGGCGGGGGGAAACCCCGGCCCCCTTCGGCGGGCCCCCTTTATGGGCAGTGGGCCTGCCTGTGTGTGATCAAGTTTTTTCCTTTTAAAAGCACTGTTGTGATAGTCTCAGGGTTCTTTTTTAAAGCGCAGAGAGCATCATGAAGCCCAGGAACCACCCCGGCAGGTCCGTGAACTGTTGTGGAGAAGTTTAAAGCGGTTTGGTTACAAAAAGATTTCCAAATTTAAACACCCCAAGGACCCCTGTGCAGCGTCATATTGAAATGGAAGGGTTTCAGCCCTGCAAACTCCAAGACCCCGGGCCGGGCCCTCTAAACTTTCATCTCAACAAGGAGGGACTGATCAGGATGCAGCCCAAAAGGCCTGTCACTTGTATGAATGCAGAGATCTACGTGGGTGGGAGGTTGTCCTAGGACAACAATCAGTCACTCAAAATCTTCCCCCCTTGGGAAAAGGGGAAAAAAAACATTTCTAAAGAAACCATAAAAAATCTGGTTTAAAGTTTGCCCAAACCCCCTGGGAGGAACCAAACATGTGGAAGAAGGGGCCCCTGGGAGACACCCAAACTGTGGGAAAGGGGCCGCCCGGGAGACCCAAAAAACCCCCAAAAAAAGTGGAAAAAGGGGCCGCCCGGGAGACCCAAAAAATGTGGGAAAGGGGGCCCCCTGGGGACACCCAAACATGTGAAGAAGGGGCCGCCTGGGGGACACCCCAAAAAATGTGGGAAAAAGGGGCCCCCTGGGAGACACCAAAACATGTGGGGGAAGGGGGCGCCTGGGAGACAAAAACTGTGGAAGAAGGGGGCGGGAAAAAATGGGAGACCCCAAAAAAATGTGGAAAAAGGGGCGCCTGGGAGACACCAAACATGTGGGAGAAGGGGCCGGGGGGCCCCTTTTGGGAGACCCCACCCAAACATTGGAAAAAAGGGGCCGTGGGGAAACCAAACATGTGGAAGAAAGGGGGGTGGAGACACCCAAAAATGTGGAAGAAGGGCCCCCCGGGAGACACCAAAAAAGGGAAGAAGGGGCGCCTGGGGACACCAAACATGTGGGAAAAAGGGGCCCCCTGGGGACACCCAAATGTGGAGAAGGGGCCCTGGGAGACACCAAACATGTGAAAGAAGGGGCCCCCTGGGGAACCAATAAAAGTGAAGAAGGGGGGGCCTGGGGGACACCAAAAAATGTGAAGAAGGGGCGCCCGGGAGACACCAAACTTGGGAAGGGGGGCCCCCGGGAGACACCAAACATGTGGAAGAAGGGGCCGCGGGGGACCCCAAAAATGTGGAAAAAGGGGCCCCTGGGGACACCAAAATGTGGAAAAAAGGGGCCCCCATGGAGACAAACTGTGGGAGAAGGGGCCGCCGGGAGACCCAAACTGTGGGAGAAGGGGGGGGCCGGGCCCCGGGGGGAAACCCAACCAAACATGTGGAAGAAGGGGCCCCTGGGAGACACCAAAAAATGTGAAAAAAGGGGGCCGGGAAACAAAAAGTGGGAAAAAGGGCCCCCCTGGGAGACACCCAAAAATGTGGAAAAAGGGGGCCCCCTGGAGACACCAAACAGTGGAAGAAGGGGCCGCCGGGAGAACCAAAAATGTGGAAAAAGGGGCCGCCTGGGAGACCATACTGTGGAAGGGGGCCGTGGGGGAACCAAAATGTGGAAGAGGGGGCCCCGGGAGACACCAAACATGTGGGAAAAAAAGGGGGCCCGGGAGAAAACCAACATGTGGGAAAAAAGGGCCCCCTGGGAGACACCAAAAAGTAGAGAAGGGGCCGCCCGGGAACACCAAAATGTGGGAAAAAGGGGGCCTGGGGGGCACCAAACTGGGAAGAAGGGGGCCCCCTGGGAGACACAAAAATGTGGAGGAGGGGTTTTTTGTAGATGAAAACAAAAACCAAATTTTTGGCCCCAAAAGCAAAAGATTGTTTGGTAAAAGCAAACATCTCCCTGAACCCCCCATCCCCCTGCACACATGATGGGGCAAATCTGGTTTGGGCTTTTCTTCAGGGGACAGGAAAGAGGTTTTTAAAAAAAAGTGGAAGATGGATGAGCCAAATAAAGGAGCTTCTGGAAGAAAACCCGTTGGATCGCAAAAAACCTGAGGGGTGGGCGGAGATTTATCTTCCAACAAAAACAATATCCCCAAACATAAAAAAAAAATCTACAAGGAAGGTTCACAAATAACCCCTCTCCAAAGGGGTTTTTGAATGGCCAAGTCACGCCAGGACTGAACCAATGGGGAATCTGTGGGAAAAAAGTGAAAAAAAGCTGTCACAAAGCCTCCTCTCCTAATGAGCCCCGCTGTTCACAAAACGCTTCCATCAACCCCCAGAGCTAGTGTTACAAACCGGGTCTCCCTCCAACCCCCAAGTCCGCTGTTTAAAAACGTCTCCATCAACCTATGGCTCCGCTGTCCAAAAAGTCTCACAACCTCACTGAGCTCCAGGCTCACAAACGCTCTCCCTCACTCCACTGAGCTTTGTGCCACAAAGCTCTCCTCCAACCCTCACGAGTCCCGTGTCACAAAAAAGCCCCCAAACCAACCCCACTGACTGGCTCAAAAACCCCTTCATCCAATCTGACTCCCGTGGCCCCAAAAGTCCATCCCAACCCCACTTTCTTCAGTGCTCCAACGTCTCCATCCATTCCTGAGCTCCAGCTGTTTACAAAACCTCCACCAACCCTGAGCTCCAGCTGTTCACAAACGCTCTCCATCCAATACTGAGCTCAGTGTCAAAAAGCTCTCCTTAACCCCATGAGCCACCTGCTACATCACACCCCCTTTCCCCATCCCCCAAAACCCCATGAGCTTCCCGTGTTCCCCCAAACCCGGCACTCTAAACCCCCCCCCCACTGAGTCAGCTGTGGCAAGGAAGAATGGGCAAAAAATTTCAGTTCCATGGACATCCCCCCAGCGACTTGCGCTGTAATCGCAGCAAAAAAGTGGCGTACAAAGTTTAATTAAGGGGGGGGAATAATTTTGCAAGCCCTCACTTTTATTTTTTTTTATTTTTTACAAAGGTTTAAAATTTCCAATAAATTTTGTTCCACTTCACAATTGTGTCCCACTTGTTGTTGATTCTTCACCCAAAACAACTACAGGTATAACACCTAGAAAAAAGATACATAAAACATAACTTTTAATCGAATGAAAAGAGTTGGGAAAAAAAAAAAAAACAAAAAAAACGCCCTCAAATAAAACCCTATCAAAGACCTGTCTGCCTCAAAAAGGGGAAAATCGCCCCAATAAGGGCGCCCCCACACTGGAACTAAACTAACCCTGTCCCTAGCTACATCTAAATGAAAAAAAAGAAAGAAAAAAAACATATACCAAAAATTTGGAGGTGCACAAACAAAAAAAAGTGCTGTGATAAAAAAACAATACAACAGACAATAAAACGTTTGATGTTCAAAAATACTATGAATTGATGATTCGTCATAAGGAAGATAATCAATATAACCAATAAATATTCCAATTTTTCCAACGCGTTTCCCCCTAGATACTGGGTTCATCAGGGAAAAATTTGCAGTTGATAACAACAATACGGAACTCTAAGAAAAAATCAACAAGATGTATGCAATAATATAACTCACGTCCCTTAATGATGCAAAACAGGGCTGGAAAGATAGAGGACGGGTCCAGGATAAAGTCATTTTACAGATCCCGCTATTGATTACTGAGGACAGGTCCAAGCAGTAACAAATTCAGTGAATCACAACCCACATATATACCCAGGCAAATTAGACCCAATTAGTATCAGCCGTTAGCACCCTTGCTACCACAGAGCCCTGTATGCAAAACGCCCAAAAAAAAAAAAAAAAAAAAAAAAAAAGAGAGAAATGTTTCAAAGGTGTTTAAAAACTACAAGGTCGGATTACAATACGGAAAATGCCTCAGGGAAATGTACAGAAACAGGGAGGGAGAAACAAACGTTAAATAAAACTACATAGCCCAAAAATGCAATGTCGCTGTCACCCGGCGAAATGCTCAGCAGCGCCGAGGGCCCACATGTAATGACTGCAAATATCGCAGGACTGAGCGAGGCTTAAATAACAGAAAATAAACAAAACAAAATGGCTAGTGAAGGCACTAAGCAGTATTTTATAATTGTAAAAAACGAGCCTTAGAGCAAATGTTTGTATGCAGCTAACAGTTGTTATTTGTGATAAACCATATAAAAGATCCAAACTAAGAACCCTATAAGATACTATAGAGTTCAAATTTAGGTTTACAACTGTGTATGATTAACCGAAAATTTTGGTTATTAATATGAACCTAAAATATAAAAAAAAAAAAAAAAAAAAAACACATTGTGGCAGTGCAAAGGCGCTTTATATGTACTATAGATATAAAAACAAGCCCATAGAGCAGGATACTTATGTGCAACTAACCAGATGAATGTTTTGTATTTGGGCCAAGTAAAAGGTCCCACACTGAAGGTCCAATGAGGTACTCAAAAAGATAAAAGTAGATGTTCATAGCTATAATAACGTACCAAAATATGGCTTGTTGAACTGAATTTTAAAAAAAGCAAAAAAAAATCTTTAACATACAAAGTGAATTTCAAATATAGATGATAAATGAAAAAATACTAGAAGTAGATCATATAAATTTAAAGGAGCCTATGGCACACCATACCAACATATTAATACTGATGATGAATAAATATGCAAAATTTAGTAAATTGAACAATTTGCTAAATGAATGGAGCAAAGGACAAAAAATCATTGAGGGCCGTTGGCTTCAATGATTTAAGATTGAAGATCCAAGGGTTTCCCGTTGTAATAGCTTGCGATCAAAGTCACCCACGTGGAGATGGTGAGGACCACTTCGATTAAGAAAAGGATAAAGCAAATGGGTTATCACAGTGGAAGGTATTCATATGGGCGTGAGACCGGAGAGTCCCCTTTATGTGTAATATCGCCAATATGTTCTAAAATACAGCGTCTCAGTTTCAGCTTTGTCTTTCCAAATACTGGACGGGCAATGGACAGGAACCTGATATAGACACCTTTCGTTTTTGCATTTGAAAAACTGTACATTGAAAGGTACGACCCGTCGAAATACATGTGAATGATTTAGAGACATCAATTAGCCCACATGCTTTACAACTCCCACATCATTTCATTATATCAAGGGTTCTCTACACCTATACATCGTGCTTAAGTAGAGTACATGGTAGTGTTTGTGATTCTTCACCCAAAAATAAAATTTTATATCTTTGTATTTGAAATGTGGCAGAAGGTTGAAAAGTTCAAGGGGGCCGAATACTTTCGCAAGGCACTGTATGTTCTGAATGGAGAAAGGGGGATAAACTGTGGCCAGAAAACCACTTATAATTGTGGTGACTTGTAATATTGTCTTGAGAACAGAGAGATCTGACTGCTTAATCCTTATTTCCCCAGACGTCATCTGTTTAGGAAGAGTGGGGAGAACACCATAGACTTTAGATGGTTGGCTGGTTTAATTATCCGTAAAATGTATGGCCAGCTTAAAGGGGTTTTACCACAAAGTAAAACTGATGTGGGAAGCTTGCAAATTAAATAATAAACATTTTCACATTTTCACATTATTAAAAATTCTGCACCATTTTTGTTTTAGCTGCTCCTTTAGTGATCTATTGTTTACAGCTCTTCTCCAGGGGATACAACCAGTGACATGAGCTCCTCAGTCCTGGTCTCACATGCTCAGACATCAATTCTCCTCTCAAGCAGCTACTGTTAGTGTATTCCCTGCATAGTAATCACACACACTCACTGCTGAGGAGTGTTCAACTACAGGTGCTGTCATTCTACTCCCGTCCTCTGTACATCTTAGTAATTAGTCAAACAGTGCAAATAAATCTAAAGAAAAAAAAATCCACATTTGGTCCCTGCAGGGATGTGAACATATGACACATATGCTGAAAGGCAGAAGTGCGAACCACTCGACTACATTGTATCCACTCACAGCTCTTTACATAAACAGACCTTTGTTTGATTAAAGTGAGCATACTGTGGGGAAAGGCATGGTGATGACAAGCCAGCTGGATCACTTGATATGTAGTTCAAACAAATCATACATGTCCCCTTTTGAACACATTGAAAGCTGAAGCAGGACAAACCATGCATGAAATGCCTTTGTGGTAAAACCCCTTTAAAAAGGTTTTGTAAGACTTTTAAAAATCTCCCCACAACCTTTAACTGTGCTAAAATAGAAAACTAACCCATACTTACCTCTCCCTTCACCACTGTTCCAGTGCTCCAGGGTTTTCTCCCGGTCCCTCACTGATGACCTCACATTCACATGATGCTGCCACCAATCTGCATGTACAGCATGTGACTATAGAGCTCAGTGATTGGCTGCAGCATCATGTGATCCATGAACTGGACATCATCAGTGATGGACCGGGAGAACACTGGAATTCTGGCAGCGCTGGAATGGTGGTGATGGGAGAGGTAAGTATGGAGTACTTTTCTATTTTAGCACAGTGGGAGGTGGCAGGAAGATTTTTAAAGTATTGGAAAACCTCTCTAACGTGCATCGAGATTACAAATCTGACTTCAATGCATTTTCTGCTTTCCAGTGTTCACCATCCTGTCCAAAGTGCACGGAGACCGGAACGTCTATCCGTCTTCTGGGGTCCTGTTTGTTCACGTCCTGGAAAGAGAGTACTATAAAGGAGAATTCCCCCCTTATCCAAAACCAGGTATGGAAACCAGAAGGACAACAACGTGGCGGAAATATCACTGTTTACACCAGAGGAGCCCAAACTAATATAATATTAAAGCTGCAAAAAGTTATGTAAAAGCCTCAGAGTTGAGGACAACCTGCAGAAAGCTCATCTTTTTTCAAAATGAATAAATAAATTCATAAAAGAATTTTCTCACCAGGTTGTTTCACAGAGCCACAGGGAGCTTCAGACTCAAACTTCCTGGTTAGGCTGTGGGTGGTTCTACAGCAGTGACTGACTTATCAGCTCCACTATTCCCATCTGATCCTGACACATATTCTAGCCCTAACACGCCTACTGGGAGGGGTAAATAAAGCTATACATAAAGCAAGTTCCACTGGGAATGCAGAAAATTTTTTACTGTAAAAATGACAGACCCCGCGGTACAAACCCAACTGACTCATTGTAGTTAATAGGGTCCATCAGGAGCAGTTGGTAGCCATTGTAACATTGCTTCATTGCTTTGCAACATTGCTTCTGAACAGAACCTCAAAGAAATATTGCATCTTTGCATTAGCCAATACGTTTGTTTTCCAAACATCCAATGAACATGCCTGCTTCTGACTAAAAACATCACCACAGCTATCAACAGGTTGTGTGTGGTATTGCAGCTCTGCCCTATACACTTCAATGACACTGCAATACCAGGCACAACCTGTAAACAGCTGTGGCACTGTTTCTGTAAGGATGTAGCCATGTTTTTTTTAACCCAAGCCCATTACCTATGTTGTCGCTATAAGTCCGCAACTTAGCCCTCGTGCCGGTTTCCAAATTAGTATCAGAATGGACATAAGCGCATTATGGGCCACATGTAAACTGTCTAGGTCTAAAACTCTCTTTGTTGTCCATAGCAACCAATCAGGATGCCCCTTTCATTTTTCCAGAGCAATAAATAAAACGATAGGGGCGCTCTGATTGTTTGTAATGGGCAACAAAGAGAGTTTTAGACTTAGACAGTTGTAGGTAGAAGACTCCTCCCGGCGAGCTGCAGGCTTTCGTCCTAGGCTCCGGAAGGGGGAGAGATATACAGAAACGAAAAGCACAGGTGAAATCCTTTGCCACAAGCGCTGTTGGTATTGACAAGATAGGTGCTCACCTAGATTAGCTGTACGATCCGAGGTAACTTTCACCACTTCAGTGCAAACAAAGCTGCTCCGGCCCGTTTCCCGCCAAACGACCCCAAGGGACGCCGAGGAGAGTGAACTATGTAGAACGCTGTGACCCCTGGATGGAGGCAGCTACGGAACGTGTTGCTAGAGCGCTAAGTGATTCTTAGTGATAGACCCAACTGGAAAAGTTGATTTGGTCTAATATTTATTACAATTTCATAACGCGTTTCGCTGGGTATCAAACCCGCTTCCTCAGATGAACAGCGCTAGATGCATACACAGTTTAAATACACTTTGCAAAATCAAAACGAGTCATCAAGATAGAACCCTACGAATGAGACAACCACCTAATCGTGAGTCTTTATACAATGGATATTATGGTCATGGTTTAGTTGTCATTGATATTATCATCCACAATTGTTATTAAGTAGTATTTGGAGTTATTTCTGTTTTATTGAATGAATTTAAAGTTATATTTTATACCTCATATTACTTCTACTGTAATACTACAATTTACTGTGTGAGGTAACTTTAAATCAAAATTATACTGTGATTTTGTTAGTGAAATTACACAGACGCCCACTAGTACCAGAGAAAAGAGTTAAATGATTTAATTCGTTCTTCAGTCTTAAATGCAATTTTTTTTAATTTCCAAATACATGTAAGAAGAATTTATTAATTATTGTTACTTATCCTAAATATTTAGCCTATTGTTCTATTGGCCAGGTTTTCGTTCCTCCCAATACTGATTGCTTATGGTACACATTAGTTTATATTGATTATATCAGTAAGGAGACTGAGATGATTGCTGTAAAAGTCCATTACTTAATTATCAGAATCTTTTAGGACCATTAAAAAGTCCCCTAGATTCTTTAGCAACCCACTACAATAACTGTTTTCTGAGTATTCAGATAATCAAAACAATGGTTAGATAAGTTGTTTTTCTCGTGTTAATTAAATACTTTAATCATGACAGTTTGAATACCAGGTGATATGCAGCAAATTAATTTTTAGTTAAAGCAAAACAAAGATGATGTAAAGGTAACTACTTGCAGAACATGGAGAATGTTTATTGCAGATAACCAATTGTATGGTATAATGATTAAAGTAACCAGTGTTTTGCAAATTGTAATCAAAATGTGGAGTAATGATGATGGTGTTAATCTTACCACGCCTCTAAAACCACTTTTATAAAAAACTTGTATCTGTTAAATAAAATAAAGAGTTTTGCATCTGAATCTACTCGATGCCAGGCATCAGTTTTCAGATATAGGGCCACAGGTATGAAAACTGTCTAAGTCTGTAGAATGCTGTGACTCCTGAATGGAGGCAGCTACGGAACGTGTTGCTAGAGCGCTAAGTGATTCTTAGTGATAGATCCTCCGACTAGAAAAGTTGGTTTGGTCTAATATTTATTACAATTTCATGACGCGTTTCGCTGGGTATCAAACCCGCTTCCTCAGATGAACAGCACTAGTTGAATACACAGTTTGAATACACTTTGCAAATCAAAATGAGGCTCAGTAGTGAAGGGAGGCCATTCGCTATTTCAAATGTAAACGGGAAATGGTCATTACAAACAACCTCCTATGTAAACAATGTGTGAAGTGGTGAACAAAGGCCATTCACAATTTCAGATATAGACATTCAAATTCAAAAAACAGTGGCACACTATGGACTAAAGAAACTATCAAAAAGGGACATAGGAATTTTGGAAAAGGCATTACTGCTAACTAGGATACATGGAAAAAAATTTTGAGGTTCTTAGTTCACACTTTTGGCCAAAAATGCTTAAGCTCACTTCCGAACTTCACCGGGAAGTGGTAAGGTCCCGGTGAAGTTCGGAAGTGGGCTTAAGCATTTTTGGCCAAAAGTGTGAACTAAGAACCTCAAAATTTTTTCCATGTATCCTAGTTAGCAGTAATGCTTTTTCCAAAATTCCTATGTCCCTTTTTGATAGTTTCTTTAGTCCATAGTGTGCCACTGTTTTTTGAATTTGAATGTCTATATGTATTGTCTATATGTATGTCTATATTGTATTGTACCAGTGTGCATTCGTGCTTTTTTTAAAGGAAGTTTTTTTGATGTGCAAAACCAAATGCTGTTTTTGACACAATTTCAGATATAAACAGGAACCGGTCATTACAAACAACATCCTATATAAACAATGATAATAAACTGGTTCTATATTTATGTAAACTATTTAAAATAATTGATCTATAATAATTTTTTCGGAGATATGTCGACAAGTGATTACCATTATAGATCAATTATTTTAAATAGTTTACATAAATACAGAACCAGTTTTTTAACATTGTTTATATAGGAGGTTGTTTGTAATGACCATTTCCTGTTTACATTTGAAATAGCGAATGGCCTTCCTTCACTAATTAGCCTCGTTTTGATTTGCAAAGTGTATTTAAACTGTGTATGCATCTAGCGCTGTTCATCTGAGGAAGCGGGTTTGATACCCAGCGAAACGCGTCATATAATTGTAATAAATATTAGACCAAACCAACTTTTCGAGTCGGAGGATCTATCACTAAGAATCACTTAGCGCCCTAGCAACATGTTCCGTAGCTGCCTCCATTCAGGAGTCACAGCGTTCTACAGACTTAGACAGTTTTCATACATGTGGCCCTATATCTGAAAACTGATGCCTGGCATCTAGTAGATTCAGATGCAAAACTCTTTATTTTATTTAACAGATACAAGTTTTTATAAAAAGTGGTTTTAGAGGTGTGGTAAGATTAACACCATCATCATTACTCCACATTTTGATTACAATTTGCAATACGTTTGGTCACTTTAATTATCATGCAATACAATTGGTTACCTACAATAAACATTCTCCACGTTACACAAGTAGTCACCTTTACATTATCTTTGTTTTACTAATAATTAATTTGCCGCATATCACCTGGTATTCAAACTGTCATGATTAAAGTATTTAATTAACACGAGAAATACAACTTATCTAATCATTGTTTTGATAATTTGAATACTAAGAAAACTGATTGTTTATTGTCGGGGGTGGCTAAAGAATCTAGGGGACTTTTTAATGGTCCTAAAAGATTCTGATAATTAAGTAATGGACTTTTACAGCAATCATCTCAGTCTCCTTACTGATATAATCAATATAAACTAATGTGTACCATAAGCAATCAGTATTGGGAGGAACGAAAACCTGGCCAATAGAACAATAGGCTAAATATTTAGGATAAGTAACAATAATTAATAAATTCTTCTTACATGTATTTGGAAATTAAAAAAAATTGCATTTAAGACTGAAGAACGAATTAGATCATTTAACTCTTTTCTCTGGTACTAGTGGGCGCCTGTGTAATTTCACTAACAAAATCACAGCATAATTTTGATTTAAAGTTACCTCACACAGTAAATTGTAGTATCACAATAGAAGCAATATGAGGTATAAAATATAACTTTAAATTCATTCAATAAAACAGAAATAACTCCAAATACTACTTAATGGCAATTGTGGATGATAATATCAGTGTCAACTAAACCATGGCCATAATATCCATTGTATAAAGACTCACGATTAGGTGGTTGTCTCATTCGTAGGGTTCTATCTTGATGATTCCAATGAGTCCGGGTAGCTGGAGGGAAGACCATGAAATAAAAACATGTATATCGATCCCTATTACACCATTAGTAATTCTATCAGGGTGCAAATAATTGCAGAGTAATCGCCCCGACTAGGGCGACCCCACTTACTCCACTACCCCTGCAACACCCTACACTCACCCTGTAATCTTGTCATATACATATGGATAACAAATATTAAAAATTCCCAGTTTTTTAACACATTCCGATTGTCTATAGACAGGGATTCTCTTAACTTTTTTGGGGCGACTAGTCTGCAATTATTTTCACCCAGATAGAATTACTAGTGTTGTAATAGGGATAGCTATACATGTGTTTATTTGATGGTCTTCCCTCCAGCTTCCCGGACTCATTGGAATCATCAAGATAGAACCCTAAGAATGACCTAATCGTGAGTCTTTATACAATGAATATTATGGTCATGGTTTAGTTGACGTTGATATTATCATCCACAATTGCTATTAAAGGAGTTGTGTCATCTCACTGTTTCATGGAAGCAAAGCAGCATTCTTTCATTCATGCATCCTTTCACTTCCTGGTCAAGCATTCTGCAATTAGCATATGAGCTCGGTGTATTCAGACTTCTGTTAATTAGTCTAAATTAGATAAACAATCTCCTTCTCTGAGGTCCAGAGAAACTTCAGAGCTAAAGTAAACAGTAGTAATTATTGTCTTTTGTCTGAAAGATCAGACAACACACAAGCTCTCAGGCTGCCAGCAGTTCTGTGCCATGACCTATGTGATGTCTCTCCCTGCTATCAGATAAGACAAACAGCAGAGAGAGAGCAAACAACAGGTCAGTAACTAGAGAAACCTGAAAGCCCAAAGAAAGTGATAAAATCATTTGTAGCTCCTCAACAAAAAAAAAATTAACAAAGCAATATTTGGAAAATGTCTTCATTTAATGTTCTCTACATGCTAAAAGCTAATCTTTGTAGTGAGACAACCCCTTTAAGTAGCATTTTGAGTTCTGTTGTATTGAGTGAATTAAAAGTAATTTCACTAACACCTATATCCAGGTATGCCATATATATCTAAGACCGGCAACTCTATCTAGAAGGAGAGTCTTCTTATCTTTATAATAACTGGTAAGAAAGGGAAGATCTCTCCTTAGGGAGAGCACCTATATAGGCGTGTGGAGATTCGAAATTGCCTTTTGCACTCCACGAAGCATCTGCATATCACAAGGCATTATGGGAAAGGAGCTACAGGGCACTTAAGCTTCTCAGTTCCTTCCCCATAATGCCTTGTGCTATGCAGATGCTTCCTGGAGTGCAAAAGGCAATTTCGAATCTCCACACGCCTCTATAGGTGCTCTCCCTAAGTAGAGATCTTCCCTTTATGAGCCACTCATTGCCTCCCACTCAGCCAAGCCAGCATCGCTCTGCTCTATACTGATGAAGAGCAGACACCCCGAAACGGCTGTATACAAATGAGTGATGCTGGCTTGGCTAAATATCCCTTTTGCTTTCCAAAGACCCAGTGGGTCAAAAGCAAATTGACGATTTGTTACATCCAACAGAGGGCGCTTGAGCTTCTCAGCTCCTTTCCCATAATGCCTTGTAATAACTGGTAAAACAGAGAGCTGACTGTTCATGTAAGTGTCTCTTCACTCCAATCTGCCTAGCATAGCCATAGAATATGCCATAGCTTATTTAGGAGATCCGACCACTGGGAATCTCACAATTACTGTGTTTCTCCAAAAAATAAGACAGGTCTCATGTTATTGGGTTATTCTCCCAAAAATAATCTAGGGCTTATTATCGGGTAAGTTCTTATTTTTTCCCATGAACTACAATTACACATATATTCTGGAACAAAACAAAAAAAATCTAAATTTATTCAAATATACCGGTAATCATAATGTATCCTCTTGAAACTCTGAATTCCATCATGAATTTTCTTTTTTCATGTACAATAATCTATGGTACATTAACAGGTACCATTACTGGTGCATTAATTGGTGCTTGGAAAAACATAGAAAAGGTCCAACATCCTTATAAAATCATAAGGCTTTATTGTAGAATGTAAGAATCCATAGAGATGCACAGAAAACGAAGAACAAACCTCTAACGCATTTCATGCCAGCACTAGCTCCTACTCATAGTATGCTCAAGTGGCATGCGGTTGATCAGCGTTCCCGGCTGTAACTAGGGCTTATTATTGGAGGAGGGTTTATATTTCAAGCCTACTTTAAAAAAAATCGTGAAAAATCAAACTAGGGCTTATTATAGAGGTAGGGTTTATTTTTTGAGAAACAGCTTACAGCAGAGCTAAGGCTTGCTCTACACAGCACAGGAGTACCGTCGGATTTTCAGTATTTTGAATCCGCCGAAAAGCTGATGTTGCCCTGTGCTGTAGCCATGAAAAACCTGTGCTGTAGTCGATGCAGCACAGATTTTTTACAACATGTTGTATATGCCGCTTGGATTTGCCACCAGACCCGTACATTGAATGTATGAGGCCGACGGGGCAATCCGAAAACTGACCGCGGCAAAACCCGCGGCCCTGCTGCAGTCCAACAATGTCAAAATACCATCAGATTTTGGACAGCATTTTGACATATCCTGTGTGGACTTAGCCTAAACCTTTCACCTGGTTGCTTGTTTCCTAATTTCGAGCGTGGGCAGCTTCAGGACTTTGGATGCCAACGTTCATTTTCAATGAAAATGTTGATTCCAGCACCGAGACCAATCGATTAAGTTAAATAGAGCTACTCATTTATTGAAAATCAAACATTAAAAAGTATTTATGACATCAAGACAGACGCGTTTCGGGCAGCCTGCAATTATTCGTTATTTAACTTAACCGATTGGTGTTGGGGCTGGACTCAACATTTTCATTGACCTTTACAAGTGGAATACACAGCAAATTTAACTATACCAAAAGGCGTGAAAACAACAAAATCACAGAAAAGTAATTGACCTAAAACCAAAAAAATACCTTTTTTAACAAATTATTAAAAATTACTTATTTTAAATGCCCACACCCCTTATCTCAAAAACACACTTATTTAAATTTGGGTAATGGGGTTTTTATTTGGGGAAAATCTTTTCCCCGACACCATATTATCTTGGATCTACATCTAAAAGGATCATTATGGTCGTTCCCCCTTGAACCCTCACAATCAAGGGAGAAAAACGCGGGTAATGGAGGTATCTGGGTTTAAGGACAGGATATTTTTTTAAAATTTGGGTTCTGTCCCTTTTGTCTTTTTTGTCAAAGAGGTTTAAAAAATGTATTTTGATTATACCTTTTTGTAATTGAAAAGGGGGGCCATTTGACTTTTAATTTGTATTTACTAGGGTGAGCCACCAAGACGGGGGCCCTCTTTTTGGGGGGACAGCCCACTAAGTGAGTATATATTATTGGGAGAGTATAGGGATATGTGCCCTTTTTTTTTGGTCCCCCCTCTATTTTTTTTGTAATAACCTGTCTGTGGGGGGTTAAAAGTTAATATAAAAATTTTTTAAATGATTTTTTTAAAAAAAGGGTTTTTTTTTTAGGTTTTAAAGGGTTTTTTAATTTTTTCTGTGTTTTTAAACCCTTTACAATGGCAAAATTCCAAGTAAATTTTTTTTTTGTGTGAAAAAAACAAACCCCAAAAAAATCTTGCCCATTCGTTTAAATTTCCTTTTTTGAAAAATCTATTGCCTTTTCCTTTTCTGCCTGGGTTTAAAAAAAGGGCAATGTTCCAATCACTTTTAAAACAAATCCAGGGGTTATCCAAAATGGGCCCCGGGTGGCGGGGTAGAAATCAGAGGACACTTACGCGACGGGGGTTCGTAGGATTTTCCGCCATTTGAGAGTGTGGGAAGGCCGACTATAATCGAGGTACAATGTCAATGTTCACTACTGTTACTATTATTTCTAATGGAAAAAAACCCCACTCTGATCATGATCATAATTTGGTTATTTTAAATTGGAAGCGGGGGGGCCTTATTATGAAAACTACCCTAGTGGTAACTGTCTTTTTTTCCCCCATAGCAACCAACAGAGCCCCATATTTAAAACCAATCAATTTAAAGTTTTTAATTTTTCCAGAGCACAAAATTTTAAAATAAACCCCTGAGTTCCGATTGGTTGCTTTGGCCCTTGATTGGTTTTTTTAGGGGTTTTCAGATGGGTTTTCCCTAGGGGCCCCAAATTATAATAAAATAATAATCTTTTTTTTAAATTAAACCCGGCCAACAAAATTCCCCGCACACTTTACAAATAAAAGGGAATAAACAAAAACCAAACCAGACAAAAAAAAAATAAAAAAAAAAGCTATTTGACAAATGAAACCCCCGGGGGTTTGAAAGGGCCCCTGCCCCCAAGAGTTTTAAAAATTATTAGGGTTTAAAAGGGTGAAAAAAAAGGGGTTTGACAATTCCCTTGGTTTACAATGGTCCCAGCCATTTTAAAATAAATAAAGGGTTAGATACATAAAATGTGGATGAACCTGCCATCCCAACCATACACCCAATAACAGATAATTGCCTGGGGGTGCCTAAAGGGGGCAGGAAGGGGACAAATTTCGGGTACAAAATTTTGGGGGGGGTTTTTACAATTGGGGAAACTTGATAGGTTTTGTCTAAAAAGTTTATTTTTCAAACCCACTTAAAACAGTAGGGGTTGTAGTGTGCCTGATAAACATGGGGTAAAAAAAATCCAGAAAAACTGGTGCAATACGGGGAAAAATCTGGAGACGGGCATGGGGGGTTTTCGGATAGTGGGGTTTTGGGGAATCTTAAAATCAGTAGCACAGCGGGAAGAACGGGTAGGTGGTAACAGAGATAAGGGAGGAATGTAGGGGGTGCAGCACTTTTGGGAAAAGCCTTATGTGGAGAGTGAAAGTATTTTTGGTTGTATTCTTGTACTAAATGGGCAGCCATTTGGCAAGCCCTGCAGGGGGTAGGGGCATCATAATAGCGGCGGGAAAAGGGAAAAGGGAAAAACCCTTTGGCGCGCATTAAAGGAAAATTTTGCAGGGGGGAGATTTTAAACAGAGAGGAAGCCCAAAAAATAGGGATTCCCAAAAAGTTAAAAAAGGGGGAAAAAGGGGAAAAAAGCAGAAAATGAGAGTATAGTTTTTCCACATTTGGGGAAATGGAACGGTTTTCGGGAGATTTTTCTTGGGGGTGCGGGTAATAGGAGCGGGCAAGGGGAAATTTAAATATGGGTTTGGTTTGAAGGCCAGTCAGAGTCCAAAAATAACCCCCCAGACATCTGGCCGCAGCCTGGAGTTTTTGGTGGTACCCAACACTGAGAGATAAATGCAGGTTAAAGGGCCGGTTAGAAAGATGGTGGGAATGACTAGAATTTTTTTTTTAGTGATTTTTTTAGTTGGAATAGAAAAGGACATGATGCAGAGACAGGCGGAAAAGACAGCCCACTGGTGTTTTTTAAAAGGGGGGCGGGTTTTTATGTCTGGGGAGAAGGTATAGTTGGGGGTGTCATCACCTAGAGTTTGGTACGGGAAAAGGCCAAACCCTACTAAAGGGTTTTTTCCCAAGGGGGGCTGTTGAGTGAAAAGAGGGGGGAACCAAAACGGATCCCTAAAAACCCCCGACACCCAAGAGGGGGGAGAGGGGGAGGGGGTAAACCCAAAATGAGCCAAAAGGGAAAGCAGTCAGAAAAGGGGGAAAAAAACCAAGAGAACCCAAAAGTGTCCTGGAAACCATGGTGCGGACATGTTTGAGGAGGGAGGGGTGATCAACAGTGTAAAAATGTTTGGCAGAGAGATCCAGAAAAAAGCACCCAATGAGTAGTTACCCGGCTTTTGCTTTTGCTGCAAAAGGCATTTGAAAACTTTAGAAAGAGCATTTTTCTGTGGAGGGGTAGGGTTTGCAAAAAGGGGGTTTTGGGAAAGGGGGGTCTAAAGAGAAAATAGAGAGAGATAGGGGAAATCGGGCGAGAGTAACCAAGCGTTCCCGGGAATTTAAAAATTAGCTATGTTTTGGTTTGGAATGACGGGTAGTTACGTTTAAAAATTTCAATCAAAAAGGGGCCCTTTGGGTGCCCCCCATCTTGGGGGTTTTACTTTTGGGGAGCTGAAAAAAAATAGTTTTTTTTTTTGTTCTTCTGCAGGCCCATACAAAACAGGGCATGAGGGGGAAAAACCCAAAAGTTTTGGTTTCAGGCACCCCCTTTTTACCCTGGTCTGGGCTTTTTCTTCTGCAGGTCATTCATACAGGGCAGTGAAAGAAACCCAATACCCCAAGTCATGGCTCGGGAAACCACCTTTACCCGGGTCGGGCTGTTTTTCCCTGCAGGCCCAAACATACAGGGAAAGTATAGGGGCCAATACCACAAGTCTTGTAAAGGCAACCAAACCTTTTTTACCCTGGTCTGGCTGTTTTTTTCCCGGTCATACAAACAGGGAAATGAAAAAGGCCAAAAACCACAAGTCCGGGCCCTCAGCCACCCCCTTTTTACCCTGGTCTGGCTTTCTTCTGCGGGTAAATACTACAGGGCGGGTATAGAGCCAAATCCCAAAAGGGTCTTTTCAGGCACCACCTTTTACCCGGGGGTCCTGGCGTTCTTCTGCAGGTCATACATACAGGGCAGTATAAAAGCCAATACCACAATTTCTGGAATTCACCCCCTTTTCCCCTGGTCTGTTCTTCTCGGGTCATAAAAATTTTAAGCAGTGTAGAGCCAAACCAAAAAGTCGGCTCGGGCACGCCCTTTATTACCCGGGTTCTTTTTCTTCTGAAAGTCATAAAATATAGAGCATGTAAACAATACCAAAAAAGTCCCTCAGGCGCCCCCCTTTACCCTGGCCCGGTTTTGTTTTTCCTGCGGGGCATACATACAGGGCAATGAAAGAGCCAATCCCAAAGTCCTGGCCGGCACCCCCTTTTTACCCTGGCCTGGCTTTTTCTTCTGCGGTCATTCATACAGGGAAAGTGTAAACCAATACCAACAAGTCGGGCCCTTTTCAGGAAACCACCTTTACCCTGGCTGGCTGTTTTTTTCTGCAGGTCATACATAAGGAAAAAAGGGGGGTTAGAGCCAATACACAAGTCGGTTTCCGGGCCCCATTTTAAAACCCCTGATTTTGGCTTTTTCTTCTGCGGGCATTCATACCGGGGAAAGTGTGGGAAACCAAATCCCCACAAGCCCTTGGCTCGGGCCACCCCCTTTTTACCCGGCCGGGCTTTTTTCTGCGGCATACATACGGGGCCAGTATAGAGCCAATACCACAAGCCCCTGTTCAGGCACCCCCTTTTTTCCCCCCTGGTCAGGCGGGTTTTTCCTGGCCCGGCATACATACGGGGCCAGTGTAGACCCAATACCACAAGCCCCGGGGCTCGGCACCCCCTTTTTCCCCCTGGCGGGCGGGTTTTTCCCCCGGGTCTTTACATACAGGGCGGGAGTAGACCCCAATACCAAATCGGGGGCTCGGGCACCACCTTTACCCTGGTCTGGCTTTTTCCTTCTGCAGGCAAAACATACGGGCATATGGGACCCAAAAAAAAACAAGTCTGTGTCAGGCGCCACCTTTCCCCTGGTTTTGGCTGTTCTTCGGGCAGGTTTTTTTCAACATACGGGGGGCATATAGACCAATCCCACAAGCTGGATTAGGCACCCCCTTTTTCCCCCGGGGCCGTTCTTCTGCATTTCATACATTAGAGCATTGTAGACCAATACCAAAAATTTTTGGCTCAGGCACGACCTTTCCCCCTGGTCTGTTCTTCTGCAGGTCTACAAATAGAGCAGGTAGGGGACAATCCCCATAAGTCGGCTCGGGCGCCACCTTACCCTGGTCTGGTTTTTTTCTTCTGCGGGTCATACAAAACGGGGCAGTGAAAACCAATCCCAAACAAGCCCGGGCTCGGGCCCCAAACCTTTCCCCCCTGGACTGGCTGTTTCTTCTGCGGTCAAAACAAAACCAGGGAAGTGAAGAGCCAATACAACCCCCTGGCCCCAGGCACCACCTTTCCCCTTTGGGCGGGGCTGTTTTTTCCCGCAGGTCATACTTACAGGCAGTATAGACCCAATCCCAAACCCCAAGCCCTGTGTCAGGCACCACCTTACCCTGGTTTTGGCTGTTTTTCCCTGCGGGTTTCCTACAAAAGGGGCAGTAAAAAGCCAATACCACAAGTCTGGAAAAAAGGCATCACCTTTTACCCTGGCCTGTTTTTCTTGGAAAGGTCATACAAATGGCAGTGTAAGCCAATACCACAACTGGCTCGGGCACGACCTTTCCCCGGGTCGGGTTCTTCTGCAGGTCATACATATAACATTTTTAAAAGCCCAATTTACCAAAAGGGTCTGGCTTCAGGGCGCCACCTTTACCCCTGGTTTTGGTTGTTTTTTCCCGGCTTTTTCCATCCCAATCCCGGAAATTGTAAGCCAATACCAAAAATCTGCCTCGGGGCCCCCACCTTTACCCCCGGCCCTTGGCTTTTTCTTTTTAAAGGTTATACATACAGGGCATAGTGTAAACCCAATACCAAAAAATCTGGCTAAAGGCACCCCCTTTAAACCCTGGCCCGGGGCTGTTTTTTTCTGCGGGTCATACATACGGGTTTGCTTTTAAAGGCCCCAATCCCAAACAATCTGCCTAAAGGCACCCCCTTTTAAACCCGGGTGCGGCTTTTTCTACTGCGGGTAAATACATACAGGGGCAGTGTAGAGCCAAAACCAAAAAGGGTTCGGGTTCAGGAAACCACCTTTACCCTGGTCTGGCTGCTCTTCTACGGGGTCATACAACCAAGGGGCATTTAGAGCCAATACCCAAGTCGGGGGTCGGGCCCACCACCTTTACCCTGGCTTTTCTTCGCAGGCCCTTTCCCAGTAAAAGCATTTTTAGACCAATACACAAGTCTGGTTTCGGGCACCCCCCCTTTAACCCTGGTCGGGCTGTTCTTTTTGCAGCCCTACATAACAGGCGCAGTGAAAAAAGCAATCCACAAGTCTGGCTCAGGCACCACCTTTACCCGGGTTCGGGCCTGTTCTTTGCGGTCAAAACATACGGGGCAGTGTAAAACCCCAATACCAAAATTTTGGAAATTACCCAAACCAAACCTTTACCCTGGTTCTGGTTTCTTCTGCGGGTCATACATACGGGGCAGTGAAGAGCCAAAACCAAAAATTCCGGGGTCGGGCACCCCCCTTTAAACCCTTGCCCTGGCTGTTAAAAACTTTTTTGGGGCCTAAATTTGGCTTCAAAAAACCAAAATGTGTCTAATCCTATGATTGTGGTGTGACGCCGCCAGAACACCCCTAAAGTTTGGAGTGCACCTGTTCATGCATTATTTTTGGCTCAAAGTACACCAGAAAACTGGCGCAGCCCCGTTTATACATGTCGCCCTTATTGCTTAGTTCCCAAATAGAAGTACAATGGGGGTCGAATTCTGTCTTAAGAATCCGGACGGTATTTTATTTTCTTTCACAGTTATTGTCTTATGCAGTTTATGGATATGCCCATCACCCATAACCCTTAAAAAATGGGATTATCCAAAATAGACACCCCATTAAAAGGGTATTCCCATTTCCTCGACCAGTTTTAAACATGAAGGCAAAGTTACATGAAAGTTATTACCAAATACTTTGCTGTTCTGGTTTTGCTTCCTTTCAGAGTTAGTATAGTTCTTATCTGCTGCTTGTTTACAGAAAGTTACCTAGGTTATCGACCACCTCTCTCTGCTCTAGCAGTGTCCAGGATTGTGACATCCCTTCCTGCTGTGTCTTAACAGCAGCACAGAAGCTTGTTAATGGTTTTTACTGACCACCTTTAACCCTTTAGAGCTCTGTAGGCTTGTGACCTGCTGTTTAGACTTCTCCATTACCAAGGTCACTCTAACAGGCTTATCTAGGAGTAGCAGAGCTGAAAACTCAGTCTCTGCAGTAGAACCGCCCACAGCCTCAACAGGAAATAGGAGCCTGAATCTGTAGAACCAACCACAGCCTGAACAGAAAGTGGAAGCCAGAAGTTGTATATCCACCCACAGCCTGAACAGGAAGTGGGAGCCAGGAGTTGTAGATCCACCCACAGCATGGACAGGAAATAAGAGCCTGAAGCTGTAGAACCGCTCACAGCCTGAACAGGAGGTGGGAGTCTGAAGCTGTAGAACTGGCCACAGCCTGAACAGGAAGTGGGAGCCAGATGTTGTAGATCCACCCACAGCCTGAACAGGAAGTGGGAGCCAGAAGTTGTAGATCCACCCACAGCCTGAACAGGAAATGAGAGCCTGCAGCTGTAGAACCGCTCACAGCCTGAACAGGAGGTGGAAGCCTGAAGCTGTAGAACCACCTACAGCCTGAAAAGTAAGTGGGAGCCAGAAGTTGTAGATCCACCCACAGCCTGAACAGGAAATGAGAGCCTGAAGCTGTAGAACCGCTCACAGCCTTGTAGGATGTGCAAAGCTGTAGTTATCCCTATCTAAGAAAGTAGTGTAATTGTACTATAGAGACTTAGGTATAGCAGTAATAGTAAAGTTAGATTCACGATCATTGGTTAATATTAAAATTTTTTCCCAGTTTGTATCTGCTGGTACACAGGTCTAACCTCGGGCCAATAGGAGTGAAACCTGTGTGAAGCAGAAGGGGGGTTAGCTTGCCAGCAGGGGGATTCATATAAATAGTGAGACATGTAGTAAATCAGGGGTTTTGCCAAGAGAAGTCTGTTGGAGATTCTGCCCAGGATTGTGGGCAGGAGCAATCACCCTCATCATTTCGGCTGGAGATGTGAGGTGGCAGATTTGAATGGAAGGCAAAGAAGGAGCCCTGGGAACAAAGGGACTTGAAAATTTAGTTATTCGTTGACAGCAAGTAAGCCGGGTAGGAGCTGTGGGCAGAGCTTCGTCTCTAGCTGGGAGCACATTTGAGTAAAGGGCAAGAGAGGCCGTTAACGCAGCTGAAGTACGAGGTAGCCCCCCCTGACTGAATGGAGCATCCACGGAAGGTCAGTCAGGGTAGAGCGGTGAGGTTGAGCTGAGAGAGCTCCCTCTGGAACTGCTGGATGAGTGCGTGCTACTGGAGCTTGTTGAGACTCAATGTGGATGGCTGGATTGTGCTACAAGTGTCGTTGCTGGAGGAAGTAAAAGAAAGTAAAGCCACAGTTCTCCCGGTTAAATGTTGTCTGGTCTGCCTCATTTATACGCCGGTACACTTCACTACAGAGAGTCCCACATCGTCTCGCCCCGCAATTGAAAAGAACCAGAAAGGAGTGCAACCGTCACGCTCCCGCTTCTTTACAGCCTGAACAGGAGGTGGGAATCTGAAGCTGTAGAACTGCCCACGGCCTGAAGTGGGAGTCTGAAGCTGTAGAACCACTCACAGCCTGAACAGGAAATGAGAGCCTGAAGCTGAGAACCATCCATAGCCTGAATAGAAAGTGGTAGCATAAAGCTCTAGAACCGTCAGCAGCCTGAACAGTAAGTGGGAACCTGAAGCCGGCTGTGAAGCAACATGGTGAGAACACCCCATACTACTAAGAGCCACAGGCAGCTTCATGTTCACGGCTACCCACTCCTGATTAGGCTGCGAGAGGTTTTATAGCAGTGATTACCATATTAGCTCTGTATTCCCAGCTCTTCTAATTGCACTGACAAGATTGCATCAGACTTATCTATACTGCAGAGGGCTTCAGAGCTCAAAGTAATTACTCTCCTATGTTTGTTAGAGATGACACGCTCTGCTCTCAAGCTGCCGGCGTCCTGTGTGCCAGCAGCTCTCAGATAAGACAAAGCGCAGAGAGAGAAGGGAAAACAGCACATTAACCCAGAGAAACCTGAGTGCACTCAGAGCAGATAAAATCTCCCTTATCTCCTGACCAACGGAAAAAAAAACAAAAGAGAAATATATTTTTGAAAAGGTCTCGATTAAACATTCCCTACATGCTGGAAGCTAATCTTTGTAGTGAGACAATCCCTTTGTGTAAGATCCAGACTTGCGAAATACAGTATCTAATGATGATCAATGAAATAAGGGATGTACAGGTTAGTAAACAGTTTATGTAGAATTCAACTAAAACTTAATGGAAAATTCCTTTAAATTTTGCTTTGCATTTCCCTACTGCTGTCTCTGAAATGCGGTTACTGTTTGCAGGCTCAGGGTATTACGTCTATAAGTGCTGAGCTGTAACCAGGAATTATGTCCCATAATAATATGTCATTTTTCCTTCCGCTCTGCCGGTTGTTTCTGACATTGTCTGTGGGCATAGTCTTAATCTATAACTTGTTCCAAGGAAAGGGGGCCGCATGTTGCTTTATTGAATGACTCCTGGAGATGTGAATGTTGAGCGACTGATGTTAAGTGCTCAGACGGAATTGAATTAATGAGGGTGAATGTATAGCGCGAGCACAGCGGCTCAGACTCAGCCACTTCTCAATATTTCATTATGTACTTTGTTCTCCATTTGCTGAGGCCGCTTTTGTATAGCCCGCTGCTATGCCTAGGAAATTGCTTAAGAAATTACTTTCTTCTCCATAAACCAATGAGCAGCACCAAAAACCAAGGACGCGATTGTCTACTACTACTACTACTCCACCCATCGGACTTAAAGGGGTTGTCTCACAACAAAGATTAGCTTTCAACATGTAGGGAACACTAAATGAAGACGTTTTCCAAATATATGGCTTTGTTAATTTTTTTGTTGTTGAGGATCTACAAGTGATTTTATCACCTTCTGGGGGCTTTCTAGTTTCCCAAGTGACCGACCTGTGTACTCCTTCTCCCCTGTTGTTTGTTCTATCTGATAGCAGGGAGTGATGTCATCACACAGGTCTCAGCAGCACAGAACTCCAGACAGTGAGAGCTTGTTTGTTATCTGATCTTTCAGATAAAAGACAGTAATTACTACTATTTACTTTAACTCAGAAGCTTCCCTGGTCCTGACAGCATGAGATTTATCTAATTAGCAGAAGTCTGAATACAGGGAGCTCATATGCTAATTACAGACAGCTTGACCAGGAAGTGACAGAGCAAAGCAGCATTATTTCATTTATGCATCCTATGAAACTTTGAGATGAGACAACCCCTTTAAGGAGTGCTGTTTCCAATACCTGGTGCTTGAGTCTTCTCACTTGAGCTTTCTTAAGTATATTTAAATTTTAGTAGAGCATTCATGGCTTGTAAGTTTCTGCACACTTTTATGGTGCCTCTCCCTAATGAGGAACATTATCCATTTTGTGTACAACAGATAGATGGGTGTAATCTGCTGGCAGTGTAGGCAGGCCCGTACACAGGGCAAACCGGGCATTTGCCCGGCGGGCCGCTGGGGTCCGGGCCGCACGGCCGGCTCGGATCACCCGCCGAGGGGACCAGTGTTTCCCCCCGGCGGGCCCCGAGTTCCGGCGCCAGACTGTGGCGCGCTACAGGGGCCGCAATGGTCGCATCAGCGACCGGAACCCTTGTGGCTGGGGACCGACAGGCCCCCCCCAATGCCACACGGCTGCACGGCCGGGTCACCGACCCAGCCATGCAGCCATCACGGCCGCCGCCTGCACTGCGTGGTGCATGCAGCGACTGACACTGAACAGCCGGGATCTTCTGATCCTGTCTGTTCAGCTCCCAGGAGGTCATGGGGCAGGTGCGCGTGTGTTGAACTCATGCCGCC